>JAJKFI010009617.1:0-18137 GCA_029204185.1 Lerista edwardsae
GGAGGGGTACAGGGGGAAGAATGGTTTGGGTGGTCTTGGGGCATGGTGCCCCATCGCACTGCCTCAGCCCCTGCAGGGTCATGGCCTGGGCTTGCTAGTCTAGGAGGCAAGGGATTCTAGGTTCTTGTGAACAAAGAGGGTGAAATAGGAAATAAGGGGCTGATCTGATGGCATATCCAGTGCATTAGTAGCAAAAAGGCCATGCGGTACTTAGAGAAGTGTTTACTTCTTTTCCTTCCCAGGTTGCACACTTAGGCCATGGATTCCTTTAGCAAACAGTGATGCTCTCTGTGCCTTGAAATGAGTCCCAGACATTGTGCCTCCTTACCTCCACCGAGAGTTTCTTCCCCAAGCTGAACAGGAAGGGGTGCATGTTGAGATCAGGATCCTTGCGGAAGCAGTTGGGCTTGGCATGGTGTTGATTGTGCATATGATTCCACCAGCTGTGTGTTCCACCCTAAAAAATTTTTTTAAAAAAGAATGATTCTCCAGATATTGGGAAGAGCTATGTCATATGCTTATCCCTGATATACAATGGGACATCACTAACATAAACTGGACAGAAATGAACATGAACACAATGAGAAACTAGTGAGAGAACATTTCAAGCTCCCATGAACTCTGCTGCAACCCTGAAAGTCACAGTTATGCAACTAAAAATTCAAAGAGAGACTCCAGCATGGAATTCCTTGCTTAGCATCTTTTGCTGTGTGTGCGCGTGCACGTGCACTTGTTTGAAAGCGCTTGCAAGATCAGGGTGCCCCCAGCCTCCTAACCTGTGTTGCCTTTTTGGGGGCTATTCTGCCTCTTCTATCCTGGCCACTGCAGCAGCATGTCACTGTGGAAGCCGCTAAGGACAGAGGCATATCTAGGGAAAATGGCGCCCATGGCAAGCAATGAAAATGCACCCCTATCAAAACACCTGGAAGATCAGTGGTATTCCAACTTTTTAGACAGGGACTCACTTTTTAGATTGGCACTTCTCAATTGTCTCTATAAAATTTATCGTGCATCATATTATGAAAAAAAAATGTTTTCCACTATGACAATCATTAACTTCTATGTCCTATTTAGTTATTGACCTCATGTATTCTCCATTCTTTTAGATTGTGAGCCCTTTTGGGACAGGGAGCCATTTAACTTTAATGTTATTATTTGCCTGTAAACCGCTTTGTGAACTTTGTGTTGAAAAGCGGTATATAAATACTAGTGATTGATTGATTGATTGATTGATTGATTGATGTACAGCAATACACAGTTCAATTTAATGGATGCACATCACCTCCTAGCCCCAGAGCATCCCCACCCTGCTCTCCACAGCAACCACGTTTGTCTGCAGAGACAGAGAGAGTCTGCACCCAGAAAGAGAATATTCTCATGACCTGGGACACTGGGCGCCCTAGTAAGCCCCACCTGCTGTCCCTGACCATGCATTCCTACCCAGGATGCAAGTATTGGCTAAACAGAATTAAAATTAGTCAGAAATCTACCACCAATTAATTCAATTACATTAACCATACTATGTTTGCACTTCACCCTAACCAAAGTTAAATTTACAAAGCAAGATTTGTATATAATCCATAATTCCCTAATGACACTTGCTGAACTGCTTTTCTGACTTTCAGGATGATCTTGTGCCTTTAGCAGCAGCATAATAGAAAACTGACTATAACTTCTCTTGTCATTGAAAACATTAAGACATACCTGACTGACAAATCACTGTTGCCAATACCCTCCCCACCCTCCGTCATGTCAGGAACTAAAGGGTTTCCTTTGCACCTTTCACTGTTGGTGTAAATAAAATGCAAGTATCCAAAAACCCGAAAGCACAGCAAGGCAAGCTGGTTCTTCCCCCACAGCACCCCACCCCAGTATGCCCTCCACAGCTCTAAATGTGGCAGGGATGACCCGTCTCTCCCCTCTTTTTGCCCCTCTTAATTTAGTCCATTCTTTAGCTACAAATAGAAACCGGATCCTCTCTCCTCCTCAAAAAGGGGGGGGAATCCAAAAGTGCAATACAAGCCCAAAAAGGGCAACTTGGGCATTTAAGAGTACAAGTGCAAGGAGGAGGGTGGGCGTGGAGAGGAAGATGAGGAGATGGAAACAGAACAGTCAAGAAAACCCCAATCTCCTTGGAGTCCTCTGGGCAGAAATGAGGGTTTCGCGTGCTTCTCACTGAGAGAGGGAAGTGGTGGGGCTGCTCCTCGCCTCACCCGCCTCTCCCTGGGATTTTTTTGTGTTATCCTTATTATGGTTATTGTTCAATCCTCTTATGCGGGGCGGATCACAGGATTTGCATGGCCCCAAGTCATGTTAGGAGAAGCTTATTGCTGTGCCGGCTGTTTGGGTGAGTGCTTGGAGGGAGGGCGGGGGTTGAGTGAGGAGCCCCAATGAGCCAGCCAGCGTCTCTCCAGCAACCTGGACCAGTGGCTGGTGGAGGACCGAAGAGGCAAGGAAGGCACATGTGCACGTACCCCCTAGAGCGTGCAAACAGGGGGAGAGAAAGAGAGAAAGGCAGGAGGCAGGCACGGTGACACCCTGCCATCCTGCTGTACTAGCCCAAAGGTCCTCCTCTGACCGAGCTACCCTCTCTCACCTCACCTCGCACGTGCACGCGTTCTCAGGACAGCGAGGGAATGCGCGGGCTTCCCCACCTCCGACAACGCACACACTCCCAAAGAGTGAGGCGGCTGCTTGGGTGTATCCATTACAGCCTGCCTTTTCCCTCACCCTCTCCAATGAAGCTGCAAATGCTTTGTATCATCATGAAAGCTCCTGCTGTGCACACACACACGTACCTGCCCGAGTGCCCTCCACCCACCGTGCTTAGGCGCATGCACCGCTCTGCGCGCATTTCATCCTCCCTCGCCCCCTTCCCCCAATCCAGATATCCTCCTGCAAGACCACTGTGGGGACTGCCTGCGCACCCCAGATCGCCTCTGCCCCGAGGCACTTGTCCCACTCCACTATAGGGTATTCCATCCTCACCATGCATGGAGCAGGGCACATTCTCCATGCTTGGCCGCTGGGACAAATCACTCTCTTGGTTCTCCTTTCTGAATCCGGCATAGTTCTGAGGAGGAGGAGGAGGAGGAGGAGCCAAAGCAATGCCAAGTGGCCACCCCACTGTTTTTCTGCCTGTTGGCCTTTGCGGAGCCAATCGCCACGAAGAGAGGGCAGTCCCAGGAAAGAGGACGAGTTGGCAGCAAGCGCCAGCAAAGCGCAAGCTGCGATTCTAGGGGCACGCGCACCTCTGCCCAATCAACGCGGGGAGAGGGAGCAACTGTAGCGGGAGGAGGTACAATTGGTTGGAAAGGCAGCCAATGCGTTTGTACTTCAAAGGTTTAAGCACTGGCGCCGACGGACGGGTTTCTCAGTCACGTTGTGGGGGGGGCAGGCGCCATGTTGGGGGGGCACCATGCAAATGGCGCCCCTGGAAAATGGCGCCCATGGCTCATGCCACCCCTTGCTACACCTTAAATACGCACCTGCTCAGGAACAGCCTGAGCATCATGGTGCTGCCTGATCAGCATGTCTGTTGCTCCAGCAACTGAGACACTCTTCAAGGGAGGGAGAGCCAATGGGAGCTGTGCCAAGTCCACACCTGAGTGGACAGGGCCTTGGTACGTCTATTTTAGCAGATGGGGCTGCCAAAGAAAAGTTGAGTGGCCGAATGTCTGCTCCGCTGAGACAACTGTGTTGGTCTTTAGGAATTGCTCAGTATGTTACCTCAATTTACTTTACCCAAACTAATGAAACAATCAGGTGTTTTTATCAGACTTCAAAAGAGTTGATCAGGAAACTGGCAAAGCATTCAGTGATGTAGCTAAGGAGGGCAGGGGGGCAGTTGCCCCAGGTGCCATGTCAGGGATGTCAGGGGGTGCCCTTCTAAGGTCCAGGTGGGCTGTGCACTCCCCCCCCCCAGCCTTGGAAGGCCTTACGAGGCCTATTGGGGGCACCAAAACTGGAAGTGTATTATGAAGTGTAAAACTGGAAGGCTTTCTGAGGGGGATGTTAAAAAATCTATGCCCCCAGGCGCCACTGAAAGCACTACTGGGCCCTGTGGGACCTCAATGGGACCCCAGTGGGGTCTGGATGCCATCTTGTTTGCATTGCAGAACCCCCCACAAGCCTCCACTGGCTGAGCACTGTGTAAACTCCTGTTTGACCAGAACAGCCCAGGAGGCTGATCTCTTTGTTGAAAGAAGCCTCCAACTCGGACCCCTTCTGCCTGCACGTACCAGTGGCAAGAGGGCAGACAGGCAGCTCAAGCCCTGAAAAATCAACGCCCAGCAAGGCAAAGTTACCAAAAGCAGTCTCATGAAAAAAGTGCTAAGGAACCCAGTCCTATTCCCCACCACACCAAAGCTAAAAAGGCATGTGCTGCATGCTGTTGGGGGTGGGGGTGTCTGAAGGCAAATTAGGGGTGGTGTTAAATAGAAATGTAAGTAAGTTACCTCAGGCCGCTTATGGGTCTCCTTGGATATATGGCACCTATTTTGGTGGCAAGTGTCCAAGGAGAGAAAAGAGGAAGGGAGGTTTTGGAAAGAGGAGGTAAGATCTGGCATGAGTGACTGCCGCTAAACCCACCCCCTCCTCCTCTCCCTCCCCAACATGACCTGTTCCTCAGTCCCGGCCTATTATCTACCTCAGTGGTAATCAAACATTTTAGACCGGGACCCACTTTTTAGAATGGAACTTGTGTCAGGACCCACTGGAAGTGATGTCATTAACCTGGAAGTGATGTTGTGGCAGAAAGTGACATCATCAAACAGGACATGCTGTCATTGTAACATAATAAAATGACACTCCTGAAAAGCAAATTGGCATTCCTGGACAGCAGCAATTGTACAACTATGAAACATCCCTGACAGAAAGCAAGATGAGGACAAAACATTATGTAAAAGCACTGAACTAAAAACAATTTAAAAAAAAAACCCTCACTTGAAACTTCAAACTATTTACACTCACAAAAGGAATATATAAATAGAGTAAGGCCTACAGTTTCCAAATGGCTGCTCCCAGCTTTCCGCGACCCACCTGACATCAGGTCATGACCCACCAAGTAGGTCCGGACCCATAGTTTGAATAACACCAGTTTACCTGATGAGTAGGTTGCCAGCTATGGTAGTGGGTCACCAATGCTGCCATCCCTTTGAGGTGGCTGCTTAGAAATGGCTGCTGGTGATGCACACTGAGCATTGTCAGCAGCCAGTTTGCAGCAGTGGGGCACTGTCCTGCTGCTGTAAATTACATGATAGGACTGGGGCAAAAGTGAGGCACCTGGATGCAGAGCCGTAACATTCTACTCCAGCGCCTGGAGCAGTGATGTCACGACTCTGCCCGTTTGCACCCCCAGGGCAGGATAGGCAGCCTTCCCCGTCCCCAAAGGAGGAAGCGCTGGAGAAATCTCCTCCAGGGAGATGCGGGGAAGGCTGCCTTTGAGGCTGCCTATCCCTGTCCCTGAAGAAGGAAGCGCTGGAGAGATCGCATGCATCTCTCGGGAGGAGGGGGGCACACGATCTCTCCAGCGCTTTCTTCTTCGGGGATAGGGATAGGCAGCCTTCCCCGTCCCCGAAGGAGGAAGCTCTGGAGAGATCGCACGCATCTCCTGGGAGGAGGGGGGCACACGATCTCTCCAGAGCTTCCTTTTTTGAGGATGGGGATAGGCAGACTTCCCCGTCCCCGAAGGAGGAAGCTCTGGAGAGATCGCACGCATCTCCCGGGAGGAGGGGGGCACACGATCTCTCCAGCACTTCCTCCTTTGGGGACGGGGAAGGCTGCCTATCCCAATGTTGTGCCCCCCATTTAGCCCAGTGCATGGAGCAGATGCTCCTCTGGCTCCACCCCTTTTACAATTCTGCTTGGAGGTGGGAGACAATGTTCTAATCAAGGCAGACATGTCATGTAGTGGGTACGCAGGGGTACGCGAGTACCCGTTCCTAGGATTAGGGCTGGCCCCGCCCATTCGCCCGCCCACTCGTTGACTTGGTAGGTGCTCCGCTCCGCCCCCGCCAACGTTTGAATTGCCTGCACATTTGGGTTGCCTGCACGTTCTCAGAGCCAGGCAGGCAGGCAGGCAGGCAGTGGAGTGAGGGAGACCGACGGCAGCAGCAGCGTGAGCAGGTAGGCTGCCTGGGGCTCCCTCCCGAGGAGGCGCGGAGGTTCCTGGGGGCGGTTCCTGGGATCCGGCTATGACCTCACTTCCGGTGGGTGGGCCCCGACACATGTGCCAATCAAAAGTGAGTACTTGTTGCTAAATCATTTAGATGCCATTACTGAATCAAGGGACTATTTCCTAGGCAGCAGATTAGATTAGATTAGATACCTTTATTGGCATATATTTCCTAGGCAGCAAATAAAGCCCTGGGTTGGGCCTTTCCCACTGATCAGATATGGACTCTTACTTTGAGTATTTCAATCACAATGAAGTGAAAAAATCTACTCCACTTGGTGCTCTGGAAGACTGAAAGATGTCCAAGATCATGCTGAAAATATCCATACTGGATCTGGAATGGAAAGAACAACACCAAGACAACATACTGTGAATTTATTCCTCATGCTGGTTTGCAAGGATGAATTGCACAGCTAAACTGACCATTCTCAACATTGGGAAGAGTAACACAGTGATCCTAGGCATCCTATATTACCGCCTACTTCTGAAATGTCCAGATCCACAAAAGCCTTCAACCTAAACATTACTGATGCCCAGGAGATGAGTACTATAGAAAGACTATCGTATTCCTCTCCCAAACAGCTTAAAAATGAACAGGTTTAGCTTATAAATTGCCTCCAAGGAAGGCAAACCATGCCTGAAAAATTGAGTTGCTTATTGCCCAATCCCACCTAAATTCCACCCCACCCACCAGTGCTGCCAGGCCACCAGTTTGTGAGCTGCATCCTTTGCAGGAGGGAAGTCCCAGAGGTTTACCTCCATGTGAAGAACATTTGTTCCCATAATTGGAACTAAGCCTTTGCTGCCCTGCTGTGTCGATTCAGACCTTTATTAGTAATTCTGCATGAAAAAACAATTTTGTACAGTTGAAAGGGTACCAGCGTCTCTTTCTAGTGCAACAAGCTTTTGATGCTGCTCTGCTTTGAGGGATCCTGGGGGCCAAGCCTTGCACTTGGCCCCGGTGGCCTCGCTAGGTGTCGCTGGCAGGTGATTCAGGGTGATTAAGTCAGGGGCGGTGCTGACACCACTACTGGCCAAAATTGTGAAAATCTTGGTGGCGCTTGAGCCTAATTATCTGCGGATTTTTCATCCACGGATTTGACGTGACACGGGACCCGTGTTGGGCCCAATTCAGCTCAACCTAAAGCCTCCAAAGGCAACCGGAGCTGTGCTCCGCTTGCCTCCAGCGACTCTTCTGAGGCCTGCTGTGGCTGTGCAGTCCTCCCGCGGCCTTGGCGGGCCTCAGAATGGCCATTTCAGCTGAATAATGTCACTTCCCAGTTGCCGGGGGACATTTGTAAGGCCTTATAAGGCATTGTAAGGTCCAGGAGAGTCCCGGGTGGCTTTCCCGGGCCTTGAAATGCCCTCTAAGGCACTAAAAACATCACTTCCGGGAAGTAGCAGAAGAGGCATTTCTGAGGACCTCTGACGCCATGGGAGCACCCGCAAGGCCTTGAGCAGGCTTCAGAAAACCCTCCGGAGGGTGGGGTGGGGGGAAATCCCATCCTCCGAACCCCACCGAGCCACAGGCAAAGGTGCTGCTTTGGCAGGCCTCAGAAAGCTCTCTGGACACCAGCTCCAGTGTCCGGGTGGGGGGGGGAATCTCCCATTTTGAGCCTCGCCAAAGCTGCATACAAATGTGGCTCAGAAAGCCCTCCAGAGGCGTGTCTGGAGGGTGGAATGTGGGGGAAATCCCGCACTGTGGCCCCCGCCAAAGCTGCGTGCAAATGTGTGCAACCTTGGGGGGAGTGCGCTCAGAAAGCCCTCTGGACCTGACAGAAGCTGTGCTCCAGTTGGGTTCGGAGGGTGGGGGTGGCAGAATTTGCGGGTTTAATTACCCTCAGATTTTTTTATACACAGGGGTTCTAGGAATGGAATCTTCATGGATACTGTAAAAAGGCCCCGCCTGTAATTTAAAATTATACTAGTCCATCATATAAATCATTTCATGCTGAACTTAATGCAGAATGCAATGAAACAACCCATGTTGAAATATCTCCATTCTGTTATAGCAAAATAACAAGAAAAGGAAAACAAGACTGCCTTATGTAACAAAAAGTGGATTTCCCTTACTCAAAATTAACCAATGAGATGGGCAGCGCAGTCCTATAGACCACGCAGTGTCGGCGCAACAGGGTTGCACCGATGCTGCGCGTTTAGCGCTGATGCGGGGGCACCAATCTGCACCCCCGCAACAGCGCTCGAGCAACAGGACTGGCCACATCCTAAGCCTGTCCACGAGGCCCTGATTCGGGCCATGCGGTCTCCTCGGATCTGCACCCGCTCTTTAGTGGGTGCAGATCCAAGGAGCACATAGGGGAGGCTGGAGCCTCCCCACAGCAAAGGAGCTTACTTGCCTTGCTTGCCTCCCCTTGCCGTGGGGAGGCTCCAGCCTCACCTATACTGTGCTAGGATATGGCTTTGGCCAGCCGGCCTCACCATTCCAGCGCAGTATAGGATTGCATCCTGATTGTTCTTTGATCCAATCATGTGTTAAGATCCAATGATGTGTCTCTGTGGGCAAAACAGCCGATGGAGACTGGAGTCCCAATTGCAGGAGCTGGGGCTTTTCTCAGGGGAAGGGGACGACCCTCCACAACTCCCACGACTACTTCAGGATATAGCAGTAGTCACTTCGGTACTGCTGCTCCTCCAGGAGTCAGGCAGCTCAAGACTGGGCTGCCCTTCAATTGTGTGAATTCCTTCAAGTTAGCCACTGTGTTTTTGTGGGTTACTGATTTGTTGGATGACCTGTACTGTTCTATGGTAAAATACATAAAGTTAATGGGGGTGACACCAACTGTAGTGATGCCTTCTGCCCCTCAGTGAGTCTCCTCAGACCTGTGCAGATGAAGTTCAGTGGGAGAAAGGGGCAGGGGAGGAGGCGGGAAAGGAGGCTAGAATCCCACATACGGCATTGCCCATGGAGCCACTCCTCCTGCAGCCTCCCCATTCCCATTCCTCCCCCTCCCCACCCAGTTTGGCCCCTCCCTGGCCCCGTTCAGCCCTCCCCCTCCCCTGGAGTACCTGTTCTGGAGGATGGCCAGGGGTCCAATGACACACACAGGAAGGTCCCAGCCTTCTTGCTGGCTCTCCGGCAGCGTATGCTGCTGGAGGGGGCTTTATGGCTACTTTTAGCACAAAGATGATTGGACTGAACGTAGGATGGGACTGAAAGCAGCCTATACAGAGCTCTGTGGTGGGTTTTTTTTTGTACGAATGCTCGCCCCATGGAGCTATGGAGCGTCTGGCAAAAACAAGATCTTCAACATTTGAGTCCCAGAAATTTTGCAAACATTTCAAGCAGATTTATATGATGTAGTCAGTTGACCAGCATCTGTTACAGCTCAAAACCTTGTCAGTGAGGCTGAATTCCACTAGTTAGGGAAGTGCTAGGAATTCATTGGCATGAATTACTAGAGAGGATGTTATGAAACACAACAGTGGTAATTCATGGAGAAAATGCTGAAGAACAGTCTCGGGGTCTCTTATATCCAGTGACAGAGATCATTTACCTGTGCAGTCGTGAACATTGCCATAGCAATAAGGAAAGGCACCCAGGATTTCCCGAAGTACCAGATAACGACCCAGGCTCCTATGTCCAGCAGGAATGCATGCAAGAAGAGGAAGAAGAAGAAGAGATGACTGGGCTTCAGGAGTCCCATCTGCTTTACTTTGCTGTGTAACTCACGAAAATCCTTTACCAGCATTTCCTGTGAGAAGGACAAACAGTTAAGCCATCTCATCTCTGGGAATAATGAGATTCTCAAAGCACCTCTTGAATTGCATAGTTGTCTCCTTCCACAGGGACTATGATGGCTGTGAATATACCCAGCCAGCATGGAGATAAAAGAATCCAAGGTGAGGAATTCTTGGTACAACTAAAGACATGCAAAAAAATAATCTCCGCCTTACTGAAAGGAGAAGAAAGATACTCCAGTAAGTGGATTCTCCAGTAAGAATACTACAGTATTCTCTGTAGGCAGGTTCAGGCTGACAGCAGGCTATGTCTGAGGTGCAGAAAGTTTGCCTTCCCACCACGGCCACCTCCTCAGCTAAGGGGGGTGATCTGGCATTAGGGCACCACATGATCCTGTTTCTACCCCTGTAACCCCAAGCAGGGGGGTGGCAACCACTGCTGAAACAAGTGCACAGAGGTGGTGATCAGGCCTCCTACCCACTGATCTCCCTCCTTCTTTGTGTGGTCCCTTCAAACTACCCAGAAAATGCAGAACATGCCCAGAGCTCCCATGGTTGCTATACTTCCTATTTATTCAAAGAGATTCTGCAAAGACGAAGCAAGGTAAAGGGATAGGGCGGGGAACCGATCACTGCTCCTTAATCCACTTTTACTCTCTTTTACAGAGCAGAAAGTGAATTGGAGACAGTGGAAGGAGGTAGTGGTGGCTTCGGCAAGGAGGCAATCCAAGTCTGTTTGCTGCTGCCTACAATCTGCCGCTTGATGCAAGCCACACCATTCACATCATTGATGGGCTGGTCCTGACTACTAGAGAGGAAACCTTTATAATGAATAGTGTGTGGGACCACAGCTGGACCAAATTCCTGGATCGAATTTAGGGTGCAATCCTGGGAAGTCTTTTGGGCTGGTGCAATGCGCATGTGTCAGCCCAATGGCACTAGTGCTGACATGGGGACGCTGCCCGGCCCCCCCTCATCAGTGCTACTGGCCTTGGGCCGACACAAGCAGTAATGACAGCCCAAGGGCACCGGCCCAAACTCAGCTGGCACAAGGGCGTTTCTGGGAGGAGGGTGGGCAGGCAGGAGGAACAGGGTGGGGGTGGGCGTGCCAGTAGGCGTGCCAGCCTGGGGAGGGGGTGGGGCTGTGATGTAGCCGTTAGGCAGTATCCAAGCCTCCGTCCCCAGGCCATGCAGCCCTGATTCAGGCCACATGGCCTCCTTGGCTCTGACCCTGTTATTTAGCAGATGCAGACCCAAGGAGACCATCGGGGAGGCTGGAGTCTCCCCTGGGGCAAGGGCGTGAATGTGCCCTTGCCCCAGGGAGGCTGCCCAGCACACTTAAGCTGCACAGGATATAGCGCCGGTCTGCCAGCCTAGCTATTCCAGCACAGTTTAGGATTGTGCTCCCAATCTTGTCACTTACAGTGCGTTTTGGCAGCATCATGAAAACCATATTTCCAGTGTTTTCCACTAGTGATCTATTGTGAAATCATGACGCTATAAATTGAATTCTTCAGCCTGGTTGTTTACCAGGTCATTTAGATACTGGTTATTTAGTATCTACAAAACTTCATTAGAAGGCAGACCTAATGGTGTTGGAGAGATTCGGCTGCAAAGGTTTGTGTATTGTGCCTGGTGGCTGCAAAAACAAGTGCTTTTTTATATGCACATTACATCAGAACATGTTTTTAAAATGAGATACACTCACATTTTTGTGGGGCTCACTGCTGGGTTGATCAGGTGCCAACTGTCCGATTTGCAGAGAGCTCAAGTATTTCTTGACGAGATCCTCATTTTTGTGGAAAGCTGTGAAGGCATCCTGGGAAAGACACAAAGAAGGAAGGTGAGAGGGCAGCCTAGGATGCTGAACTAGGAGAGAGGAAAGTTCAGGGAAACCTGTTCTTAGTCTAGGCCTTTAGTTTTCAGAAGGAGACTCTGGTTGGTCCAGAAGCAACGCTGGGATTTCAGAGGTGTGAGTGTCCAACCTGTGGCCTGCCTGAAGCAGTGGCGGAACATCTGTTTGTGAACTGACATCTGTGAAGTTTCTTGGGTAGCTGATATTGGTGGTCAAAGAGACAAAGTAGAATTACAGTGATGTGAGCTGTTTCAAGAAGTGATGAAAAAGTGACCTGGAATGTGGAAGCTTTGGTGAGAGGAAGTCAGAAGACCTATGGGAGAAGCATGGCAGGGGCCCAGTAGAGGGGAAAGGGAATGGTTCCAACCCCCTTTTTTGTTGCTTCTGACATTCGTTGGAAGCTTCAGTGGGGATTTCAAAGAGAATGAAAAACAGGTCTGAGGCTATGTCCAGTGATGTCATGCACCCACTACGCGAGTACCGGTTCCTAGAAGTTGAGCTGGCCCGGCCCACTCGAAGCTGGCCCCGTTGGCTGGTTGGCTCAGCAGCTGCGCATGCGTACTGCACGCCCGCAGCCATTGCCTGCACTTTCTGTGAGGAGGCAGGCAGGCAGCGTGGTGGTGGCAGCAGCAGCAGCAGCAGTGGAGCAAGAGGACCGGAGGTGGCGGCAGCAGCAGCAGCAGCGAGGGACACCCGGGAAGAAGGCAGCAAGCGTGAGAAGGTTCTGCTCCCTCCAGCCATGCAGATCCAGCGTCCCGGTTCCTCCTGCACCCTCTCCCCAGCCCCAGCCGCCATGCGGTCTTTTTTTGGTTGCCCTTTCCCCCTCCTGCTCCTTGCCGGCTCCTTGCATTTAACATTAAAGTTAAATGGCTCCCTGTCCCAAAAGGGCTCACAATCTAGTACAGTCTAGCCTGCTATTTAACCAGGGAACGGTTGAAGCAAACTATGTATATACACCTCTCTAGAAAGCAAAGCAATAGAAGTTAAATCAACACTAACCACAAGCTGAAGTTATTACAAACATGATGACACCCATGGCAACAATCATGACCTCACTTCCGGCTATGACCTCACTTCCTGCCACGACACCACTTCCGGCTTATGACGTCACTTCCGGTGGGCGGACCCCGACAAGTGCCAATCAAAAGTGAGTACCTGTTCCTAAATCATTTGGATGACACCACTGGCTATGTCCAACCGTTGACCAAAGGTTGGTCAAAGAAAGGTTTCAGTCACAACCTTTCACCAAAAAGGTCAAAGAAGCAGTGGGATATTGCTTGGAAAAGACAGAACTGGGACTGGACAATGGAAAAGGTAGAGCTGCTGAAACCATATTTTGAGCACCTTTTTTCTCCCCCAAGGGAAGTGTGGCCCAAGTTGCACTAATGAAGAAATTGAGGGGCATCACAGCTCAAGTTAGCCAAAGGGACAGTGAGAGATCCAGGATCATCAAGTTATGCAGTGTGCATGAGTGTGTGTGTGTGCGCGCGCGCGGGTGCGCACAAACATAAATAAAGACAAAAAAAGAGAGCAGCAGTCATCTTCAGTAGCTCTCCTGAATTCTACAACACGCACGCTCACACACCCTCCTCCCCCTCCCCTTCTCCCTCTTGAAAGTGGAAGGAAAGGTGCCAAATGGGAAACGATTGCTGCATGCCTCATCCCACTCAGCAAGACCCTGTTAGCCACAGCCCAGTTCTTTTCTCAGGAGATGGCCACACTTCTGGGGAAGAGAGTTCACCCCTCCTCCTCCAGCTCTGTGTTTGCTGCTGCTGCTGAGCTGCCCTGGTGAGTTGAAACCTGAACCTGATGCTTGAACACTTTGTGTAGCCTGCCGAATGATCCTCTGGCTTATGGCTGCTGCCTCCAGACCCAGCTCACAGGCAGAGGGAGAGGGGAAGTTGGGGCCTGCAATTCTACATACTGATCTGAGAGCAAGCTCCACTGAACGTTAGTGGGGACAAGAAAGAGAGGGGCAGCCCAATCCTAAGTAGCGCCAATATAGTAAGGCCAACATAGCAGGGCCATTTCCTAAGCCCAGCAGGAGGCAGCAGCAGCTCAGTGCAGGCAAGGCAGAGGTTTTCCCCTTGCACCCAGTAAGCCCCAGCTAGTCCTATGGGGCTGCTCGGATCTGCGCCTGCTATTTTGCAGGCACAGGTCAACGTGCACAGCAGTGGCCCAAATTGGGGCCACCCTGGCCGGGGACGAGGTTTAGGATGTGGTACTACGGCCATCATGCATTGCCGCCCCATCGCTGCCCACTGCGCCTCCCAGTTACGCCTCTGGAATGCCTCCGGTGAGGTCCTGTGCTGACCGAGTGCTGACGCTGCTGCTGCTTGCTGACACTGCTGCTTTCATTGGTCCAATGCCCGACTCGCCGACGCAGATGCGTTTGACAGCACATTTGCGACAGCACTGGACCGGCACAAGACTAGAGTGTAGCACCAGTGCAACGAGGTTATAGGATTGCACTCTGAGAAACTGCAGGAGACACCAGATATATGCCCAAGGGAAACAAGAGAGGGGGCTGTATTTGGATACAGATGTAGTCCAAAGCTCTGTACAATCCATCTTCAATAACAAATGTGAACACCAGGGGTGTGTCCATGTCCTACATCGTAGAATGGGACACCCCAGTTATTCTGTAATTCAGTTATTCTGTAATTCAAAAGACAGTAGCATGTTCAAAAGGCTTGAAAGTAAAAAATTGTTCCTCTCACCTAGATTGTGCAGTTTGTAAAAGAGAAAAAAGCAAGGCAGCACCTGTGTGCAAACTGAGTGAAAGAGTTACCACAAGACCATTTGAATTGTGTGCTGCCAATTACCTACGGAGGGGCGTGTTACGTGCTAGTGGACCATTACTCAAGATTTGGTTTCTCTTTTTCCCATGAAATCTAAAGATCAAACGTTCAAGGTCCTAACTGACTGGATAAAATATGTAGAGAGGCGATTCACACCCTATAAAGTATCTGAACTGCAGACAGATAGAGGTGGGGAATTCTGTTCCACATGACTGGTAAACTGGTTAAAAGACAAGGGAATAAGGCACAGATTAACAAACGTAGCTGTCCCAGCTGAGAACGGGCTACGTGACAGAAAGATCGCTCTTCTGCAGGAGAAATCCCGCTGTTTGCTTAGAGACTTGGGACTGCCAAAAGAGTATTGGGCGGAGTCATTTATGACGTCCTGCTACTTATTTAACCGATTGTGGAGCTCAGTCATAGACAAGACTCTTTTTGAAAAGCTCCACAATCAAAAGCCCTACTTGGGACACTTTGGTGTATTCGGCACAATGGGTTGGTGCCACGTGCCTGCCAAATTGAGAAGAAAGGGACATGACAGAGCAAAAAGGCTTGTATTTATAGGCTACCATCAAGGCGTGAGAGCCTACCGTTTTGCTGACCAACACCATCGTTTAATTTGCTCCCGTGCAGTGTCATTTGCTGAACAAGGCTGGGAAAGGGTTAAAGAAAGCTTCTCTGCCTTGTTCACAGCCAGTAGACTTATATTATTGCCTCAGCCAAGACCAGCTGATAACAAAGCAGCTCCCGCTGAGAGCCTCAGAGAGGGGGAGGGGGAAGCTCTTTCCCCACAGCCTGAATGGGAATCCCCAGAATTATCACGATGCTCACAAAGAGCGAATCTAGGGATACCACCTCAAAGGTATGTTCCTGGATCCAACAATGTGACCCTTCGTACAGTCATGACTGAACCCCAAAATTATCAGGAAGTCATGCAATTACCTAAGCCCCAAATGGATCTTTGGTTAGAAGCGATGAGAGTACAAAGCACTGTGTGACAAGAATGGTTTCACCAAAGTGCAACTACCTAAAGGAGAGAGAGCAATAGGCTCAAGATGGGTTTTTCGATTGAAACAGTCAGCATGTGGTGGCCCACGGAGATGTAAAGCAAGATTAGTAGCTCAAGGCTACGTGCAAACTACAGCAGACTTTGATGAAACGTTTTCCCCTACAGTCAAAAGTCAAAGCATTAGAGCATGTTTAGCATTAGCAGCAAGTCAAGGTTTTTACGCCAGACATTTAGATGTGGAAACTGCTTATTTACATGCTAGATTGGACCATTGCATTTATCTAAAATGTGCACCAGGGTTTGAGAGTGAAAATCCTGGGGAAGTATGGAAATTGAATTAGAATGGTATGCACAACTGATACAAGACATAGGCTTGCCTGAACCATTTCCTATTTGTGTGTGGGAGGATAATCAAGCCTGCATTATCCTTGCCACAACAGAGAGGATGAAAGCCAGATCGAAGCACCTTAGTATTAGATATGCCAATGTGAGAGATACCATCAATAGGAGGTTGATCACTATTGTCCTTCAGAACAAATGGTGGCAGATGGGCTCACCAAGCCACTAGGACATATCAAACATGAACAAATGATCACAAAATTAGGCATGATTGACAATGACCACAGGAAAAAGAAAACTGTGACAATGCTGAACCTGTTTGCTAAGTAACTTACCTGTAATGTGTAAAGAATGCACTGGTCAAAGTTAAAGAAATGTAACTGTAAATGTAAATATAACAGTGAAATGAGAAATAGGTAAACATAACTTGCATAGATGTAACTATATAATGCCTTTGTGATATGGATGTATATAACAGAAATAAGATATGTTATGTAGGCATCTACCCAGAACTCAGGAGGGGTGTCAAGGTTTGTGCCCTCAAACCATTGAAATAGAGTTACTGGCCAAAAAGGAAGCCTGAACCAAAGTCTGGCTTTAGCCAGATAGCTGAAGGCCTGATGACACAAAGTGCTGAGTCACTCAGCAGGTGAGAGGTAATTACCAGAGGTAATTACTCTAGTGCCAAGTGCAAAGAGGGTAGAGCTGATGGGCCCAAGCTGCCCCAGCAACAGGCTTTGATAGGCCAAGCTCTGTATACATGTAGAGCCTGTACTTCCAGACTTCTGTGGGTGAAGGTTGGAATGCTGCAAAGCACTCTGTCAGTTTGGAGAATTATCTGTGCAGGAAATTTATCCGTCGGTCCCATGCGTGAGACCTATGCTGTTTGTTGCTGTTTCGTCTCTTCACTGTCCTTGCAAATAACCATGGTGAGAAAACTTACTAGACGGTGTCCCTGAGTCTGCTTGAGTTTGCTTGCCTGCCTGCCTACGCATTTTTGCCTTGAAGCCGTGCCAGCATTTCGCTTCTGGCCGGGACTGCCTGAAGTGCCACGGCAACTCTGCTGTGTGTGTGCCTCTGCTGCCTGCTATCTGCTGCCGGCTACCCCAGGCTCTGGGGGGACCCCAACTCACCAAAGTCCCAACAGAAGGATGGGCGGTTGGGTTTTGTTTCCCCTGGATGAGGGCAGGGAGAAGGAGGAACTCAAGAGATGGGGGCTGGAGTGGCTGAAGAAGCCCAGGGAGGGGGGAAAGAAGAAGGAGGAGGAGGAGGAGGAGGAGGAGGAGAAGGCAAGGAGGAGGCAGTTCCTAGCAATAACCTCACAATTCGGGCAGACTCGTTGAATGACTGCTCACAACAGGACTACTTCTCAGTAGAGCTGCAAAGGATTGGGTGGTACCGGAAAGTACTGGGAAGGCAGCTGCTGCGCATGACCCTCCTCCTGCGCGCTGTTTCGGTCCCTGCTCCCACACAGCCCAAACCACCTGTTCCTGCCTTGTTGCGCTCAGGCGTTCCCCCAAGCCCTGTGGCTCCATGCCCTGGCGTGCCTGGAACACCTTCTGAGGGGGAATTGGATGTGGACAGAGGGGAGACATTTCATCGCTGAGGTTTGTATGAACCCAACCTTTTTACTGCACTGCTCCACTCACTTGAATAACAGCAGCAGCACCGCGTTGGTTTACACAAATGAAAGGGTGGTTTGTTTTCCCTTGGAGTCGCCGCTGACCTGCACCACCACGCCTTGCTTCACGAAGGACTCTTGGCAAGTCAAAATGTCTCAGGAATTTCGGGAGAGGGAGGGAGTTGCGACGGCCACCCGTTCTGACTCGATAATAAGGGGGCAGATACGCAAGGCTCGACTCGGTGCTGTGGCTCTGCCACGTCCTTGGTATTCTCCGCTTCTTTCCCCAACTTTTTCTTCCCATCGTAGGAAGCAGTCTTATTTGCCACACACAGATGTGAGCTTAAGACCCTCACTTTGTATTTCATCCTGGTTATTCCATGCTGATTCCTAACACTGATAATATATTGAAATTCTTTTGTTTTTTATTTTGTTGGCATTTTTTCTTTAACTTCTTAAACTTTAATTTTTTCGAAAACTGTTGATTGAGTGAACTGCCTTCTTCTTTATGCTTAATCTTATAAATGTTGGTTCCAACCTAGTGTGCCATAGTAATCCCTATGTGTTCCTTAGACATGCATCTTAGTAGACCTCTCTCTCTCTCTCTCTCTCTCTCTCTCTCTCTCTCTCTCTCTCTC
>JAJKFI010009630.1:0-14268 GCA_029204185.1 Lerista edwardsae
GCTTCTTAAGCTACAAGTAAACTCAAGAAGTTTCTCAGTGTTCAGAGTAAACATGCAGAATGGGATGTGATAATGGACATTCATTAAAAACATCTCCAACAGCAGAAATACAATGCCTTGCTAGTTCCTAGTCCACAATGTCAATCCCACAGTAAAAAAAATACACATTTGTTCAGCCATATTTATAATGCTTGATTTCAAAGAGCAGATATTTTCCACAATTCTTTCATCAAAGAAAAAGCAGCCTCTCGTGTTATAGTGTCCTTAACTGTACAATGGTTTGCTACCCATAAGCAAGATTTTAAATCAAGTTATTTATTTAGAAGATTTATATACTGAATCACCTTTCCCCAGACTAAACACCTGGAGCTTAAGGCAGTTAGAACTGAATATAAACGTCTTTAACCTGGCTAATTTCATAGAAGCTTACTACAACTGGCAGCGCAATGCTAGCATGCCCCTTGCGTTGACGCGATGTCATCACAAGGGGTGGAGTGCCGGCGCTGTGCAGCACCCCCACGTAGGCGCTACAACGCTGAATCTGACACTGCTCGCAGCATCAGAGCGCCGATGGAGAGCCTCCCTTGCGCAGACCGAAGATGTTCAGCGCAAGGAATCCTTTGTCCTGTTTCAGGAAGGGGATTGGTGGGAGGGGAGACTTGGGCGGTGGCCATATGGCCACATCCTAAACCCATCAGCAAGGCTGTGCAACTCCAATTCGGGCCGCGCATAGGGTAAGGGAATGCACGCTCCCTTGCCACGGGGAGGCTCCAGCCCGTCCTAAGCAGTGTTGGATTTGGCACTGGCCAGCCTCGCTAATCCAGTGCTGTTTAGGATTGCACGCTGAAATCCCTGACAGATTCAAGAAATGTTTTAAGCCATTGTTCTTATCCACTCTGAAACACTTCCTACTTACATTATTTGTGTATCACAGCCTTCTTCAGCAGGAGGGTCCCAAAAGTGCAGTGCAACCTTCCAGAGTCTGATTTGTTGGTCCCAAGATCTTCGGCTGTATTTCTTAAATTTATTGGGAGTCCTTGGGTGTACCCCTGGAACCCGTAGACACCTTTAGAACAAAAATTAAGCCAATTTCAATGGTTAAAGTGTTGTCATGGCAAATCCAAGATAAAAAACTAATTTTTACTACTTGTAATGAATACAGGCAAGATTTCAGCTTTTATTGCTGCATTTTTTTCTGCATACATTATCAATTTTTAATAGCAGCAATATATTTTGATACTGTGCATAACTGAAGTACCAAGCAAGCCATCATAAACACAACTGATCTTTGACAGAGAAAAATCCTACTTCAAATTCAATTTACAGTAAAATTCCAATAACCTGGCATCCTCCAGACCTAGGTGGTCCCAGATTATCGAACAATTAGAAGGTGCTGTCCTGGCCTCAATGATCCTTCAATCTTGTGTTCCTGTCACTATTACTGCCCAGGTCAAATGATACATTTGACCTGGGCAGTCAAATGATTTGTATGTCAAATGTCATCATTTGACACACAAATTATGTATATCACAACATACATTACAAAATATACATTACTCAAGTTGTCCCTGAGCGACTTCTGCTGCCTATCTTGGCAATGTCATCATATAACTACTCATGTGTAGGGGCCAGTCAGGTTAGGCAATTGTTCCTGAACTGGGAACACCCCTGATCAATTTTGATACTGGAGATAATCGGGTACTGGTTTATTGAAGTTTACAGTAATGAAGATAATGAATGAAACACAACAGAAACCAAACAATATGTAAACCTACCTGGGAACTTCTCGAATATATCTGTCATATGCCAGTGTGTTTTTCCCATAATTTATTTGTTTTTGACGTCTCATTAGAACAGCCTCATCTGTCTCAAGTTCTACAGCTGGTGTAGATTCCTTTGAGTCAGAACTGAAAAGGCAACATATTTTTGTTTTTAAGCCTATCCCATTTCAAGACATCATAGCAAGTTGATAGCCATAAAAGTTCAAAAGGTGAGTGAAATGATAAAGAATGGCAGTTATAGCTGCAATTACCTGCTATTTCTGTAATGTTAACATAGCAAAAGAAAACCCATAGTCAAATATAGAGAAAAGAAAAAGCTCTTTTGGGGATTCCCAAAGAAAATGTGTTCCCATTTAAAAGGCAAGGATGCTCACGTTATTAAATTATACAATGAGTTTTATTCTTACCTTCCAGAAGATAGCCTTCTTTCTCTTCCAAATTCATTTATCAAGAGTTTCCTTTTGTATCTACAGAATAGCTTGATTTTAGTACATAATTATTTCCATTAATTCGTCACCTCAGCCTATGTCATATTTATATATAAGTTTAAACTGGTTTATCAGTTGCAGCTTTACTTAATTGGACCTAGACATTGTAACCCATGTAATGATCTCATCCCCATTAAACTTCTGGAACGCACTGCATACAGGGGTGCCGTTTTAAATGGTTTGGAACTTTCAACTGGATGAAAAATTAACTGCCAGATTACTGGCGAGGGGAACAGATGGGAACACAACATCTATTTTGAATTACGTGCACTGGTTACCAATTTGTTTCCAAGCATAATTCAAAATGCTGCTTTTCATTCCATGATTTACCCAGAAAGCAAGTCTGCCTCTTGGCTGTTCTATCTACTTTGTACAATACAACCAACAAGCAGCACCGTGCTTTGCTTTTTGCCACAAAGCTCAAGGTACAAAAGGAATGGAATTGATTCTGCATTATCCAGGTTAAACTAGGGTCGACAACATGATATTCATGACACAGTCCTAAAGGAAACGAGCATATATTCTTGTAAAGAACAAAAATCCTTTTTTGCACTTGAACCATAGTTTTCCCATCTCTATAGTAACGGACAGTGATATAACATTACCTCACAAACAAGTTACATACCTTGCCATTTCTTTATTAACATTAGTCCTCATTTCATCTTCTTCAACTGCAGTCCCCCAATCTGAACACCGTGAACGAGGTTTATGACCATCTGGTGTTGTGAAACTGTATTCCAAATAAAAATGGGACAGTAGTTTTACCACAGTATTTAATTTACACAACATCAAAATGAGGCTTTAACTATTAGATATAAACACTTTAACAGTTAAAATTTGGATTGAATTTTTTAATGTTCTTTAAAGCAAAGTAATGCCTTTTAAGAACAAATTCTGCAAGTTCATACTTGTAGTAGTTCTTCAAATGGAACTTATGGATTATGGATTGCAAAGTAAAACTTAACTGTATACATGTACTATATTTCTCACGGAAATCTTTTAAATGTATAAATTCCCAAAGCATTTTTTAAAAATAGTCTATTAACGTTTAAGAACCATGCAAAAACAAAAGTTTCTGCCTGCAATCATAAATACAGCACTATCAACTATTAACACCCTACTTTTCATGCAATGGAAGACTTCCATCATATCAGCACATTTACTAAAGATTAACTAAATATATCATTTTAAAATGTACTCATTTCTATAGAAAGTTATTGCTATGCACATGAGTTTCTCAAGTCAACAGAGAGTAAGTTTTGACATTATTGCAGCATCCTGGACATGGGGAAAAAGCCAACAAACCTAGTTTTTCCCCCAAAAGAAATTCACTTGAGGTTAGCAATTTAACCAGAAGGTAGCCTGCAGCACCCAAAGACTAAGAAGGTGATTGTAGAATAAGCTTTGTTAAGCTCTACTATATACTTTTTATTGACCACAGTATGCTTAACCCAATATAGGCTACTTTTTAAAATGGTTCAGAGCTTTCAACTAATTGAGAATGTCACTGCCAAGTTACTGGTGAGGACAAACAAATTAGAAATACATGCAGTGGGCCCTCGATACCTGTAGGGGTTCAATTCCTGGAACCCCCATGGATTTGGAAATCCACAAACATTGAAACCCGCTGATTGGGGCCCACCCTCTGAACCCTACTAGAGGGTTTTTTTAGGCCTGCTCGCAGCCTCTGCAGGTCAAAATATATATAAGGCATTGTGAGACCTAGGGAAGCCCATAAAAGTTTAAAGTAAGAAATGTGCATGCTTCCAGCATAACTGCACAAAAGGTAATTTATTGGGCATGCGGGGGGACGGGACCATTTATATAGCGTTTCTCCCACATTCACTGTTACCTTATCTGTAGGGAGTGGAGCAGCATCCAGAATAGAACCCCTGCAGGTACAGAGGCCCACCTATATTGCAATACTGATTATAAACGATGCCATTTTGCTCATGACCTAATCACATATCACTTCATCATCTACGCATCATAGTCAGTCCTTGACTTTCCTGATACTTATGGAAGATATTTCTACCTACTTACCTATCGGGCCTGCTGTCTGGAAGATTGCATGTATTTTCATCATCACGAGTGGACAAGCTTGGATCGGGTACATTTCTGTGTTTACCATCTGCATCACGCTTCCTTCCTTGAGTCCAGCGAGGTGGTGGCCTGTGAAAATCAGCCAGAAAGTAAAATAATGAAAGCGAAGGCTGTGAATCAAACCATATACACTGCACAAAACACTGAAGTTACATTCATAATACCTAAGCTCAAGGCCTCTAAAAACCTAACATGAGTTCATTCCACTACCTTAATATGTGCTATTTTGCCTCACGCCTTATTTATTTTAGTTTCAGCCACTAGCAGCCTTTTTGCTGGCTAGGAAGACCTTCCAGTCCAAATCGCCCTCGCGCTACTCCAAATAGGTGGCTAACGCCGAAGTGGTGGAGCAACCCGAATCTCGAAGCGCTTTCAGGGCCTTGGCGGGAACACTCAGGCGGCACGTACCTGTTGGGCGCGCGACCTCCGAGGGGGCTCCGCTGACGAAACGACATGACGGGCCACTGCGCGAACAACCTCCGCGTCTCCACAGAACAAGATACAACGGCCGAACCTCGCACACAGCTACCTTCTTCGGCCCCTCACCGCAGACCTTCACAACAACCGACTACGCTTCACACTACAGCCAACTTCCTGCGCGCGCAACGGAACTCCACCCACCACGGACGCTTTCCGCCCTACGGTAAGAATGCGCGCGACGACTGGAGATGGACTCTACCACTGCCCGAAGGGGTGTGCGATAATGGAAATGATGGATGAATATATGCCGTATTCCTAAGAGTCCGTCTCTGATTCTTATGAGAAGTGCACAACCACAAAAGTGTTTCGGTGCAGCATTTTCAGGAGGTGGAATCTGGCTACAATGTCATTTTTTTCACATGCTATTATGATACTCTCCTACAACGAGATAGACTGTTCCAAGGCGAAGGGATCCGCGCCCCATACTCGCGCGATTCTATTTTTTTCCTCTTTTCCCTCCCTTTTGGAAGGTTCCACCTCTTATCTCCCCGTCAAGTTGGCGGGAAAGTATGAAAGTACGTTGTCATATAACCACCAGCTGCTCTACTGGGACTACAGAAGTCAGGCATGACAGTGAGCCAGCCGCCCCCAGTCAAGGCTGCTTAGTAGAGGTTGCTCCCCAGGCAGAGTGCACGACAGGGAAGAGTCTAGCCTTGCCTCAGCCACAAGATCAGCCAGTGCAGAGATGGAGCCTGCTTCATTCCCCTCCCCCCAAAAAGTACACTTTTCTCCACCTGTGGAAATGAGATGAAAACACATGTGCCACTTTGTCAAAGGAACAAGGGCCACTGAGTAGTTACAAAATTAATCTGTTCATATAGTGCTATCTTTGTGCAAAGAAATTCCATACGTAAAATTGACACAGACAAAACAAAAAGTGAAGGAAAATACCATCATTTCGCCTACCACAATATTTCTCCACGTGGGACTTGTGTCACCAATGGTACTTGAGGTGGTATCCAGGGGTACCCACAGGACCCCCAGACCCCCATGGCACCACCATTGCGACACAAGGAGCAGTAGAAGGCTCAGCATGGAAGCCAGATCTCAGGCATGCGCTTTTCACGTGTTCAGAAAAGCCCTCCTGTCTGAGCCTCTTACCACATGGAGTTATAATAAACATGGAGAAGAAATGACGTCATATTCTTGAAACTTCCGGTCTGGTCTAACAATAACATATATTATATATATGGCATGGAGTTATAATAAACATGGGGATGAAATGACGTCATATTCTTGAAACTTCCGGTCTGGTCAAACAATATGGCCGACGCAATGGGTCTGGTCCATGGTCTGGTCTAACAATATGGCCGACGCAACTCCATGGGTATAACAATATGGCTGACTCTCGAATATATATTTATCTAATTTTTGCCCACCCTCCCCTTTTTTTATTATAACTCCATGTGAAACGCACATTTAGATTTAAATAGTCTGTCAAAATAGTGCACTCTGAGTTAAAATAGACAGCATTTCGTCCGGTGTGTTCGGTAACATAATCAGCATTTTGAGTATAAAAACATGGCCGCTAAGCCCGCCCCCTCTGGCCCATTGAGTTCCTATCTAACTGCATGGGCAGGGCCACCCCCTGATATATGGTCCCATGGTCTGGTCTAACAATATGGCCGACGCAACTCAATGGGTCTAACAATATGGCTGACTCAGATAATTGCGGCGAAGGAGGATTGCCTCATAATAAGGTTACTAATAATGTTTCTCCACGATCACACGTTTTTCTTTTCGTAAGTTTTTACTTCAGGAGTAAACGATTCAGTCCTAAACACTACGCGCAAAGCAATCTGAAATGCTTGGAATCAGCATTTTGAGTATAAAAACTGCTAAGCCCGCCCCCTCTGGCCTCACTTCGTTCCTATCTAACTGCATGGGCAGGGCCACTCCCAGGTCTTACCAGTATTTGTTGCATTGTGTCCAGCCTCCCTATCAGGAAGTAACCAGCGATTACATCATCAACAGTTACTTCCAATAGGTGGACCTTGCAAAGTGGCACAGTGGGAGGGATAAATATTGAGAAATATTGGCCTACAACAATGGAAGGGATAAAAAACATGGCAGCTTGTAGTTAATATGAGAACCAAGAAACACGTAGCTAGTTCATGAGAACCTGATAAACTTCAGCTGAGCACAGCAATTCCCACACTAACACTAGGAAGTGGGACTGAAGAGAAAACCTAGCCAAAAAAGGGTGAATGGATGGGAAGAAAAGAATGGATGGGAAGGTAACTGGGACCACCATGTCTAATGAGCAACTTGCTTGTTTGCATGACTATGTAGAAATAATCATGACCCTGCCCTTTAAGGGCAGAAACTTGCCTGCCAGCTTACTTGTCCATGGTGCAGCTTTGTTTGTCTCTCTTCTATAGAATAAACTTGGAAGCATTCCAAACCTGTTGCATTTTTTATTTTGCAGCACCAGGATGAACCAAAAGCCCCTTAGGGGCTTTAGCAATTTGGCTAACAGCATTTGTCAGAGTGAAGTTTGAGGTGGATCGGGTCCAATTTGATCACCCTCGTGGTCTGTCCCTTTAAATTTAAGAGACACGGTTTTGAAGGCTCGTTACCCCGATGTGTGCTCCCCGCCCTGGCTGCAATCTCCCAAAGCCCGCTCCCAGGTGATTCCCCCCCTCGGGATCACCGATCTGCCTTACCGAAGCCTAACGTCGACGGATGGAAAAGAATGCCAGCTGGACTTCGTTGTTGCAAAAAAAGAAGATTTTATCTTTATTAATAAAGGACACAATTTTGGTCGCAAAAGCGCGTGCAAAAAAGACACCCAAGATTGCGTGCCAAGATACAGGTGACAACACTTTTATACCCTTTTCTATGTAAAACATAGAATTAAAACAGTACAAGACAGGAGCCAATAAAATGTAGTAGATGCAAAATAAAAGTTTAAAACAACATCCAATCATACACAATTGCCTAATCTTTGCTGGTCTATTGGTGCGTAGAAAATTTAGAGTCCAAAGATTGGTCCGAGGCAGAAATGAGGAACTCCCTGAGACATGACTATTAACTTTGATGGGCAACCGGCGCCTGGGATAATGGACCCAAAAAGGCAAAAAGGTCAGGGGAGGTGTGACAGACGATCTGATTGCGAACATTCAGTATTGATTGAATTTCTCACAAAAGATTGGCAGTGGGCGAGGGGTACAGAGTTCAAACACAAAAGACGCAATCGATACAAACGGAGATATGTACAAACTAATTTGCACTTGCACAAAGAGGGCGGCTGGAGACACGATTCAGCATGTGAAGAGACAGATTTGATATCTAGTTCTTCATGCAGATGTTTTCCAGAGGCGGCAGCGGTGTCGACATCGAGGACGTGACCCGTCGCCTTGTTTCTGATGGCTGTGGCAGACCGCATGGCGAGTTAACATCCATTTTGTCCAAGCGGAAGCCATTTTATGCCCTTTTCCCCAGTTGCACAAGCACAAGCATTAAACACATCTTATTTCATTCATTGACACATTGACAGTTTTATGGAACACAACACTATTCATAAAAACTTCATTTCATAAAGAAAATCCCTTTGCGCGCCCTTTAAGACCGGCTTTTCTGACAGTTCGGCACTTTGACAGCTTTAGAGGCCACGTGGTCGGAGATTCCGAGGAAAGCCCTCTGTCTGCCGGCCGGTGTTTTGAACTTTTGACAGCGTTGTTTTCGAGGAATCTACTAACTTGCGGTTTTCACAGTTTATTTAGTATCAATTACAGGTGAAACTGCAGGTCAACGAGCGGAATAGCCTTGTTAGTGCTGTCAATCCTAGCTGTCAAAGGTCCGAGACTATTTTATTAAGTTTTAGCTGCCATCCGTAACAGCAGCTGCTTTAGCTCAGCGAGCTAAGCGCAAGCCGGCGGCGCCTGAAGGCACCGAGTTCGAGTCTCCCTTTCCCCGTGTGTGTGTGTGTGTGTGTGTGTGTGTGTGTGTGTGTGTGTGTGTGTGTGTGTATATATATATATATATATATATATATATATATATATATATATATATATATATATTCTTTAAGCGCGGCTGGGCTGTGTGCCTGCAGCCGGGTGATGTTGCAAATGGCTGCAGCTGTGGCTGGGGTGGAGCGTTGGCCTGATGTTTTCTTCTTTCGTGGCCAGAGGCCAGGCTGGCGCATGGGACCGGGCTGTTGTGCACACGGTCCGGAGGCTCGTGGTTGTTGGAAACACAGCTGAGCAACCTTGAAGTCCGGTGAGCGTCAGCCAGGCATGCAGATATTCTGGGAGATTCCCCGGGGGGGGGGTCTCCCCTACTTCAAGAGGGTGCATCTAGGAACCCAAGGGCTCCCTGAGACCACTTCAGGGGATCCTTGAACACGTCACAAGTGACCACCATCTGCTTGGCAGTGCAGCACTCCACCCATGCACCGGGGCTCCCCAAGATGCCACACATGCAATGGCGGGGCTCCCCAAGACTCCATTTAGGACTATAAAGAGCTCCGAAGACAGAAAAAATTGAGAACTGCTGATCTACAAGACCTTGCTCCGAGCAAGAAATGTCAATATTTTTACTATATGTCCCATTTTTCAGACAAATATTGTCTCCCAAATTGATGTAACTCACATAAAAAATGAGACACAGGCACTGCCTTTCGACTTACAAACTAAAAAGACAAAGCAAGGAAACGGCAGTGAAAAGGGTAGAAGAACATATTGATAACATGAGAACAGAGGAGTCGTGTCAGAAGGAGGTCAGGCACTGGCCTAATAGCCATCTGAGGACCCACCTGATCAGGCTGCTCTTTAACTGTCATTACCAGTGGCAATGGTAATACCAAATGCACTGGCAGGTGCACTGGCAGGGGTGCCATGTGAGACCCTGTGCTGGACTTTACTTCAGGGCCCCTAGAAACCAGGCACCAGCACTGCTAGAACAAAATGATGAGTTGTGAACATATTTATGTCTAGAAGAGACCAGGCTTGTGGGTGTTATTTACCTGTGTATATTTACAGATGTTTCTATAGACATCTGTACCCGCTATTATATTACAAAGATTCAATAGCAATTGAATCTTTATACATCTCTGAAACAAGGAACATAATAATGAGTCATAGGAATAATCCAAATGCCATGATTTGATACTTTATTAAAATCAACAATATTACAGAGTTTTGAGCATGAAGGTTCAAGTAAACGGCGTTGCTTTGCATCATTCTAGTTTCTGGAAGTAATAATAAAAGAACAGCCTGCGCATGTGTTTTGCTACTATTTTCCCTCTAGGTCTTGTGTCTTTAATAGTCTGACCGATTATATAGGTAAGGGCAGGCCTTCCCTATTATGAGGGGATATAAAACTGTACTTGTGTTAGCTTGAGATTTCACCAGTCATGCAAGCATTAAACTACTAACAGAACATGGCAACAGCTCTATAGGGTCGCTATGCACTGGCACAGAGCATGGGTTTTGAAAATATGGACATCTTGTTTAAAGCAGGGTTGTCAAACATAAGGCCTGTGGGCCGGATGCATCACCTGGAAGCAATTTATCTGAAACCCATTATAATTGGGCACTCCTAGCATAATAATTGGATTCATCTTGAAATTATCAACCAGATTTGCATATTTTCTCTTTTATCATTTGCAACTCATGAGTTTCTATGTGAGAACAAAGTGCTTATTTCTGGCCATCATCTGCTTAATGATGTAACTTCTGGCCCTCACCTGGAGCCATGAATTCTATTTGGCCCACTATATGAAATGAGTATGACACACCTAGTTTAAAGCATTAATTTTCATGTGGAACATGGGGGAGTGATTTGTAGCACTTAGAGACAAGCGAAGAAATAGATTAACAGTTGTAGTGAGAGTGGTTTTAGCAAAACAGGTAAAGTGGGAAGAAAGAAAAAATTAGTATACTAATTTTTGAAGCCTGCTGGGTTAGATTACTGAAGTTTTAATTACCCTAGTTCACACAGTGTCCTTTTCTAAAAATGTGTTCTTCCTCCAAGTATTGGACTTAAGTTGGCAGAGTTGTCTGCAAGAAGCGTTTGGATAGCCCAAAATATACCTTGTCCTAGCAATCCATTGAGTTAAATTGGTTTGTACTTTTAATAGTCTTGGGAGTCCCTCCCTACACTCTATTTTGACACTCGTCTTCCATCATCATACTATTCTTCAGAGGAAACATTTCATTCTTTCCTTACAGTACAAATTCCTTCCACTTTGTGCTTATTACATACTAGCTGTTTGCCCCCGGCTTCGCCCACATGGAAATCGTAACGCAATAAGACTACATCTTAACGCAATAAGAATTCATAAACTGTCACATTCACTGAACGATGATAAACTGGAAGACTTTCTGAGTCAGCTTCCCTTAAATACGACCCTCTAAGATTTGAGTGGGTGCTGGAATTGTCTTGATTTCTAAAAATTTCCAGAAGGTTCTACAGAGTTCTATTCGTTGTATTCGACTAAACATGGGCTTAAATGTCATTGGGACTGTCACCAATCAGCTTAGCGACCCTGAAAACTATGGATTTGGCACTAATGTCGGTCATTTTGGACAGTTTATTGTTCTCCCCTTCTCACCCCCCATGATGATGGGGGCTGAACCTGGACTTAAACGGCATCGGGAGTGTCACTATTCATCTCAGCGACCCCGAAAACTATGGATTCGACACTAATATAGGTCATTTCCTATTCTTTTTACATGTCAACCCCTTTCCACCCCACCGCTAGGGGTATCTTACCCCCACATTATTTCTTTCCAGAGTGTAAGTCATATACCAAGTTTGGTGTAAATTGCTGCAGGCATTCCAGTCATGCTGGAACACACACACATATCCATTTTATTAATCACCCCTTCTCACCCCCCATGATGATGGGGGCTGAACATGGACTTAAACGGTATCGGGACTGTCACTATTCATCTCGGCGACCCCGAAAACTATGGCTTTGACGCTAATATCGGCCGTTTTTGATTATTTTTATAGGTCACCCCTTCCCACCCACCCCTAGGGGTGTCTTACCCTCACAGTATTTCTTTCCAGACTGTAAGTCAGATGTGTATCAGGTTTGGTGTAAATCGCTCCAGGCATTCCAGCTTAGCGACCCCGAAAACTATGGATTTGACACTAAAGTTGGTCATTTTTGACATTTTATTGTTCACCCCTTCTCACACACACCCATGCCGATGGGGGTCAAACGTGGACTTACACAGCGTCGGGAGTGTCACTGTTCATCTCAGGGACCCCAAAAACTATGGAGTGGACACTAATATCGACCATTTTCTATTATTTTTACATGTTACCCCCTTCCCACCCCCAGGGGTGCAAAGGGTGTCTTACGCCCACACTATTTCTAGAAGTGGGATGAGTTTTGAAATCTGAAATCAAATGGGGTCCTCTACGCCACCATCAGTGTGCTGTGGATATTCTATTTCCAAGCACTGTATCTTGCACCCCTTCTCACCCCCCATGCCGATGGGGGCTGAACTTGGACTTACACAGCATCGGGAGTGTCACCGTTCATCTCAGCGACCCCAAAAACTATGGATTTAACAGTAATATTGGCCGTTTTCGATCATTTTTACATGTCACTCCCTTCGCACCCCCACCCCTAGGGGTGCTAGGAGTGCCTTACCCCCGCAGTATTTCTTTCCAGATCGTAAGGCATATGAGTACCAAGTTTGGTGTAAATCACTCTAGGCATTCCAGAGTTATGCTGGAACATACATACATACACACACCCATTCATTTATATACAGTATATATAGAATAGCTTTTTGGTACCTGGTGTTGCCCGGGTAACACATGTCAACAGGAGTGTCACCAATCAGCTTAGCGACCCTGAAAACTGTGGATTTGACAGTAATATCGGTGATTTCGTACATTTTGTTTTGCACCCCTTCTTACCCCCCATGCCAAGGGGGGGCTGAACCCGGACTCCAATGGCGTGGGGAGTATCGCCACTTGTCTCGGCAACTCTGAAAACTACGGATTTGATGCAGATATCGGCTGTTTTCATGTGGGGCCGCCTGCGCACTCCCACCCCTGGGGTCGCCAGGGGGGCCGTGCCTCCACAGTGTGTCGCCAGGCCGTACGCGTGCTGAGTTTGGTGGCAATCGCTCAAGGTGTTCCAGCAGGTCAGTGTGGACGTTTTGTTTCGCACCACTTCTTGGCCCCCCCATGCCAAGGGGGGCCGAACTGGGACTAAAACGGCGTCAGGAGTGTCGCCGCTCGTCCCGGCAACCCCGCAAACTACGGATTCGATGCAGATTTTGGCCGTTTTCACGCGGGGGCCCCTGCGTACCCCCACCCCTGGGGCGCTAGGGGGGGCCTGACACCCACAGCGTTTGTCGCCAGGCCGCAAGGCATGCACGGGCCAGGTTTGCTGCACGCCGCTCCAGGCGTTGCGGAGCCTATGTGGAACACACACACGCACATGTTCTTCTTTATATATATAGACTAGCTTTTTGTTACCCAGTGTTGCCCAGGTAACAAACGTCATCGGGACTGTCACCAATCAGCTTAGCGACCCCAAAAACTGTGGATCTGACACTAATGTCTGTCATTTCAGACATTTTATTTTGCACCCCTTCTCACCCCCCGTCCCGATGGTGGCCGAACCTGGACTCAAACAGCGTCGGGAGCGTCATCGCTCATCTCAGCGACCCCCGAAACTACGGATTTGACACCGATATCGGCTGTTTTCAATCATTTTTACATGGCACCCCTTTCGCACCCCCACCCCTGGGTATTTTTCACCAGACTGTAAGGCATATGTGTGTCGAGTCTGGTGCCAATTGCTCCAGCTGTTCCAGCAGGGCATGGCGGACATTTTGTTTTGCACCGCTTCTCGCCCCCCCCCGGCTGAGGGAGGGGGCCGAACCCGGACTCCAACAGTGTCAGGAGTGTCACCGCTCGTCTCGGAGACCCCGGAAACCATGGATTCAATGCTCGTTTCAGCCATTTTCGACCATTCTCATGTGGAGGCCCCTGCACACCCCCACCCCAGGGGCGCTAGGGGGCCCTGACCCCCCAGGTAACAAATGTAATCGGGACTGTCACCAATCAGCTTAGCGACCCCGAAAACTGTGGATTTGACACTAATGTTGGTCATTTTATTTCGCACCCCTTCTCACCCCCCATGCCGATTGGGGCCGAACCTGGACTCAAACGGCATCGGGAGTGTCATAGTTTGTCTCAGTGGCCCCGGCAACTACGGATTTGACGCCGATATAGCCATTTTCCATCGTTTTTACATGGCACCCCCTGCGTACCCCCACCCCTGGGGGCGCTAGAGAGGTCTGCCCCTGCAGTGTTTGTCGCCAGACCGCAAGGCAGACGTGTACCAAGTTTGGTGCCAATCACTCCAGGCGTTCCAGCAGGGCATGGCGGATGTTTTGTTTAGCACTCCTTCTCACCCCCCACGCCAAGGGGGGGGG
>JAJKFI010009635.1:0-10015 GCA_029204185.1 Lerista edwardsae
GAAAATAGGGCACCGGCAAAAATGAAATTCAGTCTGTTCATTCCTACATGATCTGAACACATTCCACAGAGATTCCACCTTCTCCTCCCGTGGAGCCAATCTGAAACCTCACCAGGGCACGTGCATTACCTTTGAACTTCTTTGTGACAGTCTCAAGAATGGGATTGATTTCCCAGAAGTCCCCGATTCTCCATTTTACAGCAGGAGGGAAAGGCGCTGGAGTCTCAAACCTCTCACACTGCTCATACCTGGAAAGAAAACTCGAAGTATCAATGCAGGAAAGAAAGGCATCCAAGACGCTCTTCCATTGCCATTAACAATGCAAACTAAGAGATGCATATGGGATGCTGTGGTGAACAAGACCCTATCACCCTATTGGGAACCCCACTGCATGTTAACATGGAGTTGCCATGGCTTAGTCAATATTCCCTACTGCCTGTAAGGCAAGAATGAGCCCTTGGTCCACCCAAAGAGTGTCGCACCTGAATGGGGGGTCATCCCTCCTGGGTCTCCGCCTGCCTAGTCCAGCATTCTAATTACTACATCAACTATTGCTACTAATTACCACATTTGATGAGTATGACATTATGGTGCAGGGCATTGCTGAGGTGCCTTCATCAGTCTTCCTGCTTCAGGGACAAGGGCGATTTGGATGTCATCCCCCCCCCACACACACACACTCCAGCTCCATCAAATGCCACTTCCAGGCCTGACTTCAACCTACCTGGGGCTGGGAGGGTCTACTGTAGACAGAAGCAAGGATGCTTCAGCTGTTTAGATTTTCTCAACAGAAGAGGCAAAAAATAGGGAACAAGACTCAAATGCTGAGAACAATATGCTCTTTTTTGGCAACTCAAAAGATGAAATGAAATAGAATAGGTGGTTCTCAAATTTTTTAGCACCAGGATCCACTTTTTAGGTCAGTCTGTCCAAGACCCACCAGAAGGGATGCGATTGTGATGCCGTCATTGTGATGCCAGAGCCTGCTGCTTTCCTGAGAAAGCAGCAATAAGTTGGGTTATTTCTCAGCCATGTTCCAATAGCAAAGTTCCAATTTACCACCTTGACACAAGCAAAACCACCACACAGCCCTCCCACTTTCCAGCATCCCACATTTTCAATTTGGCTACTTTGCAACACATCTGAAATTCGCTCTTGACCCACTGCTGTGTCCCAAACCCAAACCACAATTTGGGAACCAATGAAATAGAGTTTCACAACATAAACAGATTTAACAGACCACCATTGAAAACAAGTTGCTTGCTACTTCAAACAGGCACACATTCAACGACATGAAGGACTGTGAGTGGGATCAACTTACCTCTGCAACATGCCTTTAATATTCTAGAGGCAAAAGAGAAGAACAAGATGAAGCCTGGGTGCTCTAGGGCAGGGGATGGCCACCTTTCAACTTTAGGGCTCTTGCACCTTTAGAGGTGGGAAATTTCAAATCCAGGGAGACCCCCCTCCCTTGGTATCAAGATGCTGGGTATTGTCCTAACATAGCACACAAGGTCTGAGCCAAGGGTGTGTTTTCACAATGAAAGGATAAAATATCACCACTGAATGAACAAATAGGCAAAACCGCTATGAGGTAAGAAAGCCACACAATGGATCCAGCTAGATGCAACAATTCCTATCTAGTCCTTGCGCTTAGGGAAGTCGCACTCTGTCAGCTCCAATCCTTTCACCCGTAAAGACAGGTCTAGAAATAAAATACACCTGCTGATGGTGAAAAACTTTGCATATATTGATGGCACGCAATGTGTTACTATATAGTATGTTCATAATTCCCATTCCTTGCCTGGGTTTTAGCACAAAGGATACAGGGGTCGCCCAATCTCATACCTCATTCATTTATCGGGGTTGCAGATCTAATACAGGGTCTCCAAACCCTGGCCCAAGGGCCAAATCCCACTCTCCCGAGGATTCTATCCAGCCCTCGGCACGTGGTGAGGAAGCTTGACTGTTCTGACCCAGCAACCTGCTGACGGAGGATGAATACAGTGCAACCTTGGTATCCACTGGGGTTCCTCTTCCAGAACACCCCACAGATACTGGGGTTACCATGTAAATGCCTTTAAAAAGAAAAAAGTGCCAAAATCGCACTTCTTTCCATTGCATGGTGAAACACTGTAGCTCCTCAGCCTCTTGAGGCTTAAAATAATTCCCAGCTGAATGGAATGGAATGAAATTGTCCCATTACACTGTGTTACCTTCAGCACCTCTAGTGGCTGAATGAGGTATAAACCCACCCCATTCACTTATTGCAGTGTTATTCAAACTGTGGGTCTGGACCCACTTGTTGGGTCACGACCTGATATCAAGTGGGTCACGAAAACCTGGGAGCAGCCATCTTGAAAACTGAAACCTTATTCTAATAATACTCATTTTGTGAATGTTAACAGTTTCAATTTTCAAATGAGGTTTTTCTTTAAAAAAAATTGTTTTTGGTTCAATGCATTTACATAATATTGTGTCCCTGTCTTGTTTTCTGTCAGGGATGTTTCTTGGTTGTCCAGCTGCTGCAGTACAAGAATGCCAATTTGCATATTGTGACCATATTGTATGCCACAAGTTCTCATCTTTTACCAGAAGATGCCAACCACAAGGGCTGAGGAAGGGCGAGGAAATGCAGAGTACACAAAGTCACGCTATACATAAACTGCGCAAGAAACACGGACAGCCTGGACAAACAGGTCCCACCTTCCATCCTGAGAGCAGCATGGGTGCACACATCTCTCCTTCTCCAGCACACTGGTGCACTAGCATCTAACTGCTCAGGAGATGATTCAGCTGAACTGCCCCCTATGCATGGTTCAGAAGAACCATTCCCACCCCAGACAGACATTAGGGCACAAGTGCAACTTTGGGGTGGGAGAAGACCTTTTCCCTACATGATGGAACCAGTTGGAAACCTTGCCCAAGACAGCACATGATAGAGGGGGACAGGAGGAGCCCAACTCCCTCACCTCAGATGGGACCTTCTTGCTCTCCCATGCCCAGAAGTCTCTCCATCCACAGCCATAACCAGCAACATAGAATTGGAAGGGACCTAAAAGGTCATCTAGTCCAAAGCGGCAGTTGGACTACATCTAGTCCAATTCCTGTAGCAGGAAATTCTCCAAGGAATTCTCCTTTGAAGACTCGGCTGATGTCCAATCCAAATCTCCTCATCATGAAGGGGTAGCCAAGCACCCCCCCCCTTTATCTGCCAGCTGAGAAACAACTGGTCCCCTCCCAGAACTGACTCTCATGCAGTTCCCAAGGTACCGGATTCCTATCTAGTCGGTACTACAATTGTAATTGTAGTACCGGATTTGCTTGTATTCCTCTACCCTCTCTGCCACGCATTCCTTTTGTAGCCTGTATTTAAGCCGTAGGTCATTGTTATGATCCATAACATGGAATGGGCCAGTCCTGCCACAGTCGTACCTTCAGGAGTCCTCTGGGTGGCTTCTCCGATTTCTCCTCCATCTCCCGGATGATCTTTTCCAGAGAGGCGAGTTCCTCTGAAAGCCTGGCTATGTCCTCGTCCCTTTTCTGCATAACCTCCTTGCCCACCTCTTCCACCTGGGCCAACTGACGGTTCTCCAATTCCTCCAGAAACTCCCGGAGACCTCTGAATGCAGCCACTGCCCTTTGTCTCTGCCCTTTGATCTCATCCTGCAACATGTCAAAGGAAAGAAGGCAAGAACAGCTCAGTGTCAGAAATTCCAGTTCCTTGGAATTGCAGCCGGCACATCTGGTCAGTTTTCCAGAAGGGATTTGAAAGTTCCTCCCAGTCGTGCCAAGTGTCACTGCTGGTGCCCCTCCTATGACAGGACGCAAGGGAATTTTTCTGGTTTTAAAAAGGCTCCCAGCACTGACCGGCTGGCCCTGGTGGAGGGACCTTCCCCTTCTCAGAGGAGGGCTGGGCATGGTGCTTATGCCCAGGTATTTAGGCTGTGATCCTATGCATTACGATTGGAATTTGATCTCCCATGACTATCCAGATCACATCTCAACAGGCATTTTGTATGGACAGTGCACAATATACATGAAAATGATATACAGGTGCGCCCTTAACCACAAGTTTGGGACCTGCAGATTTGAATGCAGGTCTCAATCCATGACTAGAGGGCCTAACCTTACCTCCCAGGAATGCAGGAAGTGCCGTTTGTCACGTCCAGAAGCCCTTCTGAGGGCCACCCCATAGATTTTAATATCCACAGGAGGTCTGGGAGCAAAGCCTCCAGGGATATCAAGGGCGAACAGGATCAAACGTGTATAAAATTGTAATAAATGAGCATTGCATCATATGGGAATGTGATACCCGACAGCTGACATGTAGCAATATTTTGTATTTGATACCTTTATAGCTAACGAGCCACAAAGATTTGTAATTTCACTTCTGATATGCTGCAGCATTTCATACTTAATAACTGACTTGCAGCCGTATTTTGCCTTTGGCAACTAGTTCTGAAACAATATCCAATTAGAAACATCCCCTTCAATAGATCAAATTCTGAGCTCGTTTTGAACCACATTTTTGACATGCAGAAGGAAGAATTGAACCCAGCTCTCATAACATCAACACTTACAATGAGGTCTTGACTTGGCTTTTCTATGTTTTCTTTAGATGCCAGAACCTCTTCTTTCTTCCACCTCAGATTCTCCAGACAGGTTCCAATCTGAGCCTAAAGGAAGAGATTGGAAATTCAAGCATAGCTGCTTTTCAGGATCTATCAAATTGACTTTTAAATGCCTTTTCAGGGTTTATTAAATCAGCAAATTCAAAATCAGTACCAAAAATCAATGTGAAGTCCCCTGGAGACTGTTTTAGCATTGATGGGTGTGATAAAAGTCAATATAAGAAAAGTGGTAATTGAAAGAGAAAAACCAACTTGAACAACATGCTCCCGCTCTAATCTCAGGATTCATGCCTCCTTTTTGATATTAGAGCAGGAGGTATGGACTAATGGTTGAGATGCATGTACTGCCTGAAGTTAAGGAGGGAAATCTGTGGTCTATTTTGGGAAGGGAGATGGAATGCCAGACTGCAACAAGCTGCAGTAACCTGTTGGGGCAGAATGGAGTCACTGTAGGAAACATTAGCCACTGTAGGAATGTGTGAGAAGGCCAACCGGCCCAGAGAACAGCCCTGAGGGGCTGTCCAGGCAGGATTTAGGATTGCCTGCTAAAGATCAACGGCATACAGCCAGAGGAGAGAATCTCGTGTTCAGCGTATCACAGAATACTGTCTATTTCTTATAAAAATGGTGGCTTAGACTGGCCTGCCAGGGGCATAGCTAATGAAAGTGGAGCCCAGTGCAGAGAGCAAAATGTTGCCGCAGAAGTGACATCACAACAGGAAATGATGTCACACAGAGGAGGAGCTTTCTAGCAGGGAAGGCAGAACCTCCTGTATGTAGCAGAGCAGTTCCAAGCGAGTGGACACGAGCAGCGAGTGCTGTCCTGCGACGAAGTGCCTCGTCCGCGACCAAGTGCCAGGTAAAAGCGCGTTACGCATCTGTGCGAGTTAAGCAGCAGGGCGAGGAAGCGAGGGCCCCAGATCCTGCCCTTTCTCTGAGAAGCAGGGCAGTTCATCCCTTAATAAATACAGAGATGGAGCCAGACAGCCAGCAGTTGGGTGGGGGCTATCCAGTGTTTTGTACAGAGTGCCACATGTATGACTATATGCCTCTGGGGCATAAGTCGTGGGTGTGTCCTCGGTGCAAGGAGCTCCAGGCACTCAGGGAACGTGCCTGCTCCCTAGAGGCCTTGGTTGCCAACCTGGAGAAGCATAGACAGGTAGTGAGGGTTCATGGTGAGACTTCCGGGGACTTGCAGGCTTCGTCCCATTCTCAGCCAGGCAGCTCCTCAGCTGCTGGGGAAAGGAGTCTCAGGGCTGGAGGACGTCAGCTTGGAACAGAGGGAATCGATCCCCCAGCGGGGGCCCCTTCTTCCGGTGATGAGCCCGCATCCAGTTGCACTAAGGATGCTCCTCGGCGGGAGGGGGGTCGTGGTCTCCTTGTTGTGGGCGATTCTATAGTTAGGAATATAGAGAGAGGGGTCTGTGACGGATGTGAGGACCGCACGGTGACTTGCCTGCCTGGTGCGAAGGTTGCGGACATCACGTCTCGTCTAGATAGGCTGGTAGGGAGTGCTGGGGAGGAGGTAGCGGTCGTGGTGCATGTTGGCACCAACGATGTGGGGAAATGTAGCCGGGAGGTCCTGGAAGCCAAATTTAGGTTGCTAGGCAGGACACTGAAGGCCAGGACCCCCAAGGTGGCGTTCTCAGAAGTGCTACCAGTTCCACGTGCAGGGCCAGCTAGGCAGGCGGAGCTCAGGAGTCTCAATGCGTGGATGAGATGGTGGTGTCGGGAGGAAGGGTTTAGATTCATTAGGCACTGGGGGACATTCTGGGACAAGCCAGGCCTGTACAAGAGGGACGGGCTTCACTTGAACCAAAATGGAACCAGGCTGCTGGCGCTTAATATTAAAAAGGTGGCAGAGCAGCTTTTAAACTGATCCCTGGGGGAAAGCCGACAGGAGCCGAGTGGCGTCCGGTTCGGAACTCCTCATCCCTACGGGAAGAGGAGGGTGGAGGAGTACCGAAGAGCAATGGAGGAGTAGGAATTAGAACGTCAAACCTGAGTGTAAGTGATAGTTTGTCCAGTACAAAGAGAGGAGGGGGAAAGGGATCAAAAAACAGTCCCTCGTTAGAGAACCCCATATATAGGTGTTATTATGCGAATGCCCGAAGTGTCCGAGCAAAGATGGGGGAACTGGAATGTTTGGTGGCTAGGGAAAACGTTGATATAGTAGGTATAACGGAAACCTGGTGGAATGCAGAGAATCAGTGGGATACTGCAATTCCAGGCTATAAACTCTATAGGAGGGACAGGGAAGGGCGTGTTGGCGGAGGGGTGGCCATCTATATCAAAGAAGGGATAGAATCCAGCAGAGTAGAAACTGAAGGTGGGCCGGACTCCTCCGTGGAGTCACTGTGGGTTAAACTACCAGGCCGTAAGAGCAATGTAATAGTGGGGGTGTGCTATCGTCCTCCCGACCAAAAACTTGAAGGTAACCTTGAAATGAGGGAACAAATCAGGGCAGTGACCAAGAGAGACAGGATTGTAATCATGGGGGACTTCAATTATCCTCATATTGACTGGGTCAACTGCTGCTCTGGTCAAGAAAGAGAGACCGGATTCCTTGATGTGTTGAATGACTGTGCCTTAGAGCAGCTAGTCATGGAGCCGACCAGAGGACAGGTGACTCTGGATTTAATATTGTGTGGCACTCGGGACTTAGTGAGGGATGTATGTGTTACTGAGCCATTGGGGAACAGTGACCATGCTGCGATTGGTTTTGCCATGCATGTCCAGGAAAGAGTGCAGAGCAAATCTGACACAAGAACCCTGGACTTTCGAAGGGCAGATTTCCCTCAGATGAGGAGGCTAGTTAGGAAGAAATTGAAAGGGAAGGTAAAAAGAGTCCAATCCCTCCAGGCTGCGTGGAGGCTGTTTAAAGTGACAGTAGTAGACGCCCAGCGGGAGTGTATACCGCAAAGAAAGAAGGGTTCAACAAGGTCCAGGAGGGTACCTGCATGGCTGACAAACGAAGTTAGAGAAGCTGTAAAGAGCAAGGAAGCTTCTTTCCGTCAATGGAAGTCTTGCCCCAGTGAGGAGAATAAAAAGGAACATAAACTCTGGCAAAAGACAAGTAAGAAGGTGATACGGGAGGCCAAGAAAGCGTTTGAGGAACGCATGGCTAGCAACATAAAGGGGAATAATAAAAGCTTCTTCAAATATGTTAGAAGCAGGAAACCTGCCAGAGAGGCGGTTGGCCCGCTGGATGGTGAGGGAGGGAAAGATGAGATAAAAGGGGACTTGGAGATTGCAGAGAAATTAAATGAATTCTTTGCGTCCGTCTTCACAGCAGAAGAACTTGGGCAGATACCACAGCCCGAACAGCCCTTCCTAACTAAGGAATTAAAGCAGATAATGGTGAATAAGGAAGATGTTTTAGATCAAATTGATAAACTACATATAAATAAGTCACCAGGCCCAGATGGTATACATCCAAGAGTTATTAAGGAACTAAAGAACGAAGTTGCTGACCTCTTAACTAGAGTATGCAACTTGTCCCTTCAAACGGCCACGGTGCCAGAGGATTGGAGGATAGCCAATGTCACGCCAATCTTTAAAAAAGGGAGAAGGGGGGACCCTGGAAACTACAGGCCAGTCAGCCTAACGTCTGTTCCGGGTAAGATGGTGGAAAGCCTTATCAAAGATAAAATCCTAAAACACATAGAGGAGCAAGTACTGCTAAAAGAAAGTCAGCATGGCTTCTGTAAGGGTAAGTCTTGCCTCACGAACCTTTTGGAATTCTTTGAAAAGGTCAACAGGCACGTGGATGTGGGTGAACCTGTGGATATCATCTACCTGGATTTTCAGAAGGCGTTTGACACGGTCCCCCACCAAAGGCTGCTGAAGAAACTTCACAGTCAGGGAATAAGAGGGCAGGTCCTCTTATGGATCCAGAATTGGTTGAGGGCCAGGAAACAGAGAGTGGGGGTAAATGGGCAATTTTCAGAATGGAGAGAGGTGAAAAGTGGAGTGCCCCAGGGATCTGTCTTGGGGCCCGTGCTTTTCAACTTATTCATAAATGACTTAGAGACAGGGATAAGCAGCGAGGTGGCCAAGTTTGCAGATGACACAAAACTTTTCCGGGTGGTGAAAACCAGAGAGGATTGTGAAGAGCTCCAGAAGGATCTCTCCAAGTTGGGGGAATGGGCAGCCAAATGGCAGATGCGTTTCAACATAGACAAGTGTAAAGTGATGCACATTGGGGCCAAAAACCAAAACTTCACCTATAGGCTAATGGGTTCTGAGCTGTCTGTGACAGCTCAGGAGAGAGATCTTGGGGTGCTGGTGGACAATTCCATGAAGGTATCGACCCAGTGTGCGGCAGCAATTAAGAAAGCCAATTCCATGCTCGGGGTAATTAAAAAAGGGGTTGAGAATAAAACAGCCAATATTATCATGCCATTGTACAAAGCAATGGTAAGGCCGCACCTGGAATATTGTGTCCAGTTCTGGTCGCCGCATCTCAAAAAGGACATAGTGGAGTTGGAAAAGGTGCAGAAGAGAGCGACAAAAATGATTACGGGGCTGGGGCACCTCCCTTATGAAGAAAGACTGCAGCGTTTGGGGCTCTTCAGTCTAGAAAAAAGGCGCCTGAGGGGGGACATGATTGAGTCATACAAAATTATGCACGGAAGGGATAGAGTTGATAGAGGGATGTTCTTTTCCCTCTCTCACAACACCAGAACCAGGGGGCATCCGCTAAAACTGAGGGTTGGGAGAGTTAAAACAGATAAAAGGAAGTACTTTTTTACCCAGCGGGTAGTTAATCTGTGGAACTCCTTGCCACAGGAGGTGGTGATGGCATCTGGTCTTGATGCCTTTAAGAGGGGATTGGACAGATTTCTGGAGGAAAGGTCCATCGTGGGCTATAGGCAATGATGGATTGTGCAACCTCCTTGCAAAGGTGGAGGGCTACTGGTACCGGGTGCAAGGGAGTGGCAACACGATGCAAGCATCTTGTAGTCTCATGCCTCCCTGGGGCACCTGGTGGGCCGCTGTGAGATTCAGGAAGCTGGACTAGATGGGCCCTTGGCCTGATCCAGCATGGCTCTTCTTATGTTCTTATGTTCTTATTTTTGTTTTCTTGGCCATACCTTTTGATAGAGTAACATTACTACACTCTGCATCTCAGTTATCTGCAAGTCCTCTGCCCACAGTAGTCTCAGGAGCACTTGCCCACCCAAAGGGGCAGGAGCTCCCCCTCCCCTCCTTTGTGTTCTCAAGGGAAGCAACTTCTGCACTTGGACAGGTCATGCAATTCTCTACTCACTTTCCCCAGAGAGGTTCCTCCCACACATTCTACAGTTCTGCCCTTCAACCAAGGATTCCCTTGGAAGAATAAGCCTTTGGAATTGGGGAGGAGAGTCCATATTTGCAAA
>JAJKFI010009642.1:7398-27009 GCA_029204185.1 Lerista edwardsae
ATCAATCAATCAATCAATCAATCAATCAATCAATCAATCAATCAATCAATCAATCAATCAATCAATCAATCAATCAATCAGTATTTATACTGATTCAATATATACTGAGTTTATACTGAATTTATACTGAAATCAGTGCTTTTCAATAAAAAGTTCACAAAGCAGTTTACAGGTAAAAATAAAGTTAAATGGCTTCCTGTCCCAAAAGGATTCACAATTTTAAAAAATGCAGAACACTACCAGCAACAGCCACTAGAAAAGACACTGTGCTGGGGTGAAGAGGGACAATTACTCTTCCCCTACTAAATATAAGAGGACACCACTTGAAAAAGTGCCTCTTACCCAGCTTCTTACCCTCTTATCAATAGCATCATCACTGATATTCTTCTGTGGGACTTTAAAATTCAAACAGACTGACACCTCCAACATAACACATCTGATATAACAATAATAGAAGATAGAAATGTCTGGATAATTGATGTCACAATTCCTGGGGATGCCAGAGTTGATGAAAAAGAACTAGAAAAAATTACAAAATATTGAGGCCTCATCACTGAAGTCAGAAGACTATGGTCAAAGACTATGACCATTGTCATCATGGCACTTGAAAACATTTTTTTGACTCATTTTAAACAACTGCAGCTTACTTCAGTAAGTAAGCAGATATCATCAGATCTGCAAAAATGGTACTTCGGGCAACATGATACTTAGGTCTCAGATTGAGACGTCTATCAATCAGTTCCAGTCAAAAAGGACTGTGATTCATGTAGTAGAGGTAATTTTGGTTAGTGGCTGGTGATTGTGGCTGGTGTTCTCTAAATATCAAGTCCATCACAAGGACCTAGGGTATTTTGCATATAAAAACCTGCTTCCACATATATGAGGTTAGGTAGCAGGACCCCTACCCTTAAAAGGCATAGATGCCAAGGAGGCTTGAGCTCCATGTTCAAAGGGATGCAGAACCTCCTCATCTGGGGTCATGTTAAGCTTCCCTCCTTACCTTCCACTGGCTGCGAGCAAAGTTCTTCTGGATCTGCTCACACACAGAGCCATGGATGTCTTTTTCCAGAGCTGTATCCCCACAGATCCTAAGATACACAATAAGTAAGGAAACAATTTCCATTCAATTGTTTTATCTTGGTGTCACAGTTCAGAATGGTCTAACCAAACTGATGAGCAACTTGTGCACAGAGCACTTCATACTTGCATGTGGGAGTGCACTTGAGATTAATCTTACACCGTACAAATGTGAAATGTGAAGAAGAGACAGGCATTGCCAAAATCAAACTGGAAATTCAGTTGTTACTATAGTTTTGCTGACACTCTCTTGCTCAGCTATTCTAGATGGGACAAAATTCAAAAACCCACTGAAGTGTTAAAAATTTGGTCTACATTTGAACTACCAGCAGAATAAGAAGGGATATGGATTCAAAATATACAAGTGTCCTTGAAAAATCAGATGTTCAATCTGGCTTGCCCCTGCCTCTTAGGAACTAGGTAAATGTGTGAGAATGCATGTAAGGGAGCTCCTGAGACATATAAATAAAAATAAAGCAAACCAACTTTGGGAAGGCAGATATTGAGAGGAGAAGCAGCAGAAAGAGATGCTTTACCTTCCTTGCCCACCATTCCTCTGCTCCAAATGCCCTCCCCAAGTGAGTTGACAGTGAGCTATGGAAGGGAGTGAATCTAGTGAAGACACATAACAGGTAAGAAAGATATGAAACACTTCTCCTCTGAGAACTGCCCTTTCACAAACATGTTTTATTTTCACTGTTAAGAAAAATGTCAAGGCACAAAATGCTGAATTAACTATTTCACAAATAGAAACATTGGAAGCAACATGGAAATGTTGCATCAAAAATGGAGGCAGTATGACTAAAAAAATACAAATGAAACGTACTCTGTCAAGAGGGCAACTTAGTTCCAGCAATCATAACCTGCCCCTTGGCAAACATTACCAGCCCCTCATGGGACTCACCAGGGATGTTGCAGAGCATGTTCACAGGTGAATCGTTTCTCAGGGTCACGTTCTAGAAGGTGCCGGATAAAATCTTTGGCTGTGTGGAAACAAAGGCACAACCCTCATGACTTAGCCAAAGGCTACTGCCCGGAGGTGGCTTCCTGGCAATGGGGCACAAGGATCAGTGGCATTTCTACAGGGAGGGCAAAGCTCTAAGTTTTGCAAGAAGCCTTACCTTGCAGTGGAAATCACTCCTCTCCTGCACCGTTTTAGCCAATCCTCACTGGCTACAGCAGCAGAGGAGCTTTGCCCTCCCTGTAGAAATGCCTCTGACAAGGATGGCCATTGACATGATTGTACTGACTATCTTGATTGCTGAATCTACATTTTGTTATTTAGTGAGGCAGGAAAGCAGAATATTATGTGGAACAAAATCAGTTGATCCTATCACTCAATAGGTGATTATTCATCCATTCATCCATTTAATAATGGATAAAAAAGCTTAATGCAAAAGTGCTACAGTGACAAGGCCAATTTCTTGGTAACATTATGGAAGAAGAAGGGGCAGCCAATCAGCACCTAGGAAAAAGAAATAGGCTTCCAGATAGGAAAAAGGTACATTGGGATTGAACACAGTGAAGATGCTTCCAAAGCTGCCCAAGCACCAAAGCTGCCCAAGCACTACCCCTCATTACCACCCCTCATTCTTCAGTGATCAGACAATGTCCCAACCCCATCCTGTGTGCATCTGCACTCTCTGTTGTTCCAGCCTTTATCTGTCCTACCCTATGGAAATAGGAACAGCCCTGCTGGATCAGGCAAGGCCCATTTTGAGTCCAGCTTACTGTATCTCACAGTGGCACACCAGATGCCTCAGGCAACATACAAGACAACAAAATACTTCCATCTTGCTGCCACTTCCCTGCATCTGGCATTCTGAGTACACCAGGAAATTGCTTTAGGGCACAATCCTAACCCATGTAGCAGTCTCTCTGGCTCAGAGAGCGGAGCAAATGCACTTTATGGCTCGTTTGTGACACTCCTGGGCCGGCACAAGGGACTTGTGTCTGCCTAACTCCAGGTTAGGATTGCGCCCTTAATAGACATGTTGACAGAGTCATAGCATGGGGGGTCATAGTTTTGGGGCTGTCACCCCAGGTGCAAAATGTTTATGGCTGCAAAATTTTGTGCCCCTAAAAATTCAGTTGAAGCCCTGACCTGGAGGAAAACACCGCCCTCTCCTGGGTCACAGGGCCACCACGAAAGCTGAGCCGCCCCACCCAGGCTCGATTGCCAGGCCCAGCCAGGCCTTTGCCTCCTCTCACTTCCACCGCCGCCTCCTCCTGCCCTCATTCTACTCCCAGCAGCCACAGATTGGCTGGGCCCTTTGCAGGCCCAATTGGCTCCCGCCTGGTCACATGATCCTGGCTGAGCCCTCCAGGCGCTAATTTGAAATTGATCCCAAGTCTTGCCACCATCACAACCCCAGCTCCAGCTGAAGCAGGAACCACTGCTGCCGCCACTGCCAGAAGAAGAGGAGGAGAAGGAAGAGGAGGTGGAAGAATGGCAGGCAGGCAAGCCGGCAGGCAGGCAGACCAATCCTGGAAGGGTCTTGCTGCCACTGCAGTAGCCCCTTCCCCAGATGCAGCAGCTGTAGCCGTCCAGAAAAGGAAGAGGACAAGGAGTGGCAGGCAAGCAGGCCAAGAGGGTCTTGCTGTTCCTGTTGCCACTCCAACGCAACCCCAACTCCAGAATACACTGCTGGAAGAGGAGGAGGAGGAAGAGCGGCATGCAGGCAAGCCGGCAGGCAGGCAGGCTGGCAGGCCAATCCTAGGATGTTCTTGCCGCCCCAGCCCCATCCGCTGCTGCCACCTGTGGTTGGTTGTGCGGGAAGGTGGCAGCAGCTTAAAGGGAATGGGCACTAGCAGCTTGGGGGGCTGTGATACCTGTCCTGCCCCCTGCGCTACCAAGCCGCTGCATGTCAAAAGCAGGCCCTGAAATATCTCCACCCACAGCACCACCCAGTTACGCCCTGCACCAGAAGAGCTAAGAACAGCTAAGCTGGCGCTCGACCAGCCCAGCAACTGAATCTGCGGCGCAGACACACCTTTGGCATGTTTGCGACAGCGAGGGTCCGGCGCAAGAGCACTGCCCTGCACACCACCAGGATTGTGCCCTTAATGTTGTTTACATGCTTGCTGCAGCAAAATGTCTCTTTTACTGGACACTATAAGCAAGCACGTCCATCTATAAGCAAGCACATCCCTCGGAATAATTCCCAGCTCCCACTCACCTGACTCAGAGATGTCATCCCAGTACGGAGAGTCAAACTCATATTCAGCTTTCAGGATCTGGTTGAAGAGTTCAGAGTCATTCTCATCATAGAAGGGGGGATAACCACAAAGCCTGCAGGGTGGAGAAGAGGACAGCATTCTCACAGCATTCTCTGTAAGCCACTCCCAACACTAACGTGCAAAAGGCTGCCCTGGAAAGTGGAGATCTTACGCACAAGATGTAGGAGATGACACCAAGTGCCCAGGAATCCACTGCTTTTCCATATGGCTTCTGCTCCAGAATTTCAGGGGCTGCAGAGAATGGCCAAGAATGAGAGGGGACCAGTTTGAAATTAGCATGGCACAGTTTTTGATTCTTTTAGCATACAATGTATTTAGTCCTGATTATATTACTATTACTTACAGCGAAATCCTATTGCGCCTGTCACACCAATGCTACATCACAGCGTCAGCATGACATCAGTTGTATGGATGTGGGGGCACCAAGGGCACCCCCGCATCAGCGCTACAGCAACCAGACCGGTGCTGTGCCTCTCTTGTGCTGGTGGGAGCCAGCTAGCGCAGGTGAGACGCCATGTTGGGACAGGGGAGGGAGTGGGTGGTGGGAGGGCAGATGTGGGCGGAGGGAGGGCAGGCTGTGGGCAGGTGTGCCGGCCTGGGAAGGGGGCGAGCTTGGGATTTGGCCAGAAGGTTGAATCCTAAGCCTGTCTGGGAGGTAGCGTGGCCCCTATTCAGGCCACACAGTCTCTTCGGATCTGTACCTGCTATTTAGCAGGTGCAGATCCGAGTAGCAATAGGGGAGCCTAGTGCCTTCCCTATGAACATGCCCTTGCCGCAGGGAGGCTCCAGCCTCCCATATATTGCGCTGGATATGGTGCAGGCCTCTTGGGGGTGCCTCTCGGCAAAGTTGTTGTATCAGCTCTATAGGCAGCCTGGGATTGCGCTGTTATTTATATAGCATGTACATGATGCTATATACAAGTGAAAGGACAGGTCCCTGCCGCAAGGGGTGTACAAACTGCTCACTGACATAAGGGAGACAAAACAGCAAAGAAAGAGGATAGAGGCAGGAGTACGTGATAGTTCCAGTAACACATACTTTAATATACTCAGCTACCCAGGTCCCATGGCTTATGGTAGCAAAATGGCTACTGCTGCATCCTATGGGATCCACGACAGCTGCCAAGGTCTCCTAAGGAAAAGGGAACATTTGTCCCCTTCCCATGAGGAAAGCCACGGACTTCGCAATGGGACAAGGCAGGGGTTGAAGATCCGGCAGTGGAAACCACCGTCAGCCCCACCCCCTGGCTGGGTCTGCTCCTTCCCTCCCCCAGTCAGTTCTGCCCCTCCCCATACCACTTCCTCAAAGGGCCTAACTGCCGGCTGGCACTGCTGGTGCGCCCATCCATCTGTACCACCCATGCTGGGGTGCAGTGCTGACTGCACAGATGGCACCTACTCTCTGAGTGTTGTAAACATGCTTTATGACACCCAGAGGCAGAAGTACAAATATACTGCCAGCAATAACGACCACAGGATTGGCTCTAAGATGTGATACCAAAGACTTCTCTTTCACTCTTCTCTCACTCACCCACATAGCCAGGGGTGCCACAAGCTGTGGACATGATTCCATCAGCCTCAATTTTGGAAAGGCCAAAGTCTGTGATCATAATCTTGGCATCCTCAAACGGAGTGGCATACAGAAGGTTTTCAGGCTAATGGAAAACAAAACAGTATAAGGTTACCCTGTTGTCATGTATCTTGCATTTTCTCCAAAGAATTCAGGGATTGGGATATGGGGGCTATGTTGTTTTATCTGCAAAACAACTCTATGAATTAGGTTAAGCTTTTGGTTTTCAAACGTTTTAGACCAAGACTCATATTGTAGAATGGCACTTGTGTTGGGAGGGACCCACTGGAAGTGATGTCATTGCTCTGGGGTGCCTATGGACCTCTTGGGTTGCTCTGGGGTGCCTATGGACCAGCTGTGCCTATGGACCTCTTGGGTCTGTGCCTGCTATATAGCAGGAACAGATCTAAGTTCCCCACGCAGCCTGAAATGGGGCCATGAGGGCTGGGGATGGGGGTTTGGATGCGGCCTAACAGCGGCATCCAGTCCCCATCCCCTTCCTCGAGCCAGACTGCCTCCCGGACCACTCTGGAGCCACTCTCGAGCCCCTTCCTTGAGCCTGCCCAGTTGCTCCCCCCCTCCTGCCCTCCCCCCACCCAAAACCGCCCCAGCGCCAATTGAACTCAGCTGGCGCAAAAGTGTTGCACCGGCAGCTTCTGCTGGCACTGCGGGGTTGACTCTGCTGCCTGTGTCAGCTTCTCGACAGTGCAAGCAGTTTGCATCAGCCCAAGGGTGCCCTTGATTGCCCGCTGAACAGAAATCTAAGAGCTTCCCAGATCTAAATCCGATTGGCCACTGACACTAATGTGTGCAAATGCAGAATGAGTGTCAAAGTGAATCATCCCTACTCTAACACCACTAGTTAGAGAATCATAGTACTGAGGATCCCCTAGTCATCTGTTAGAAAGGTAGAAAGCTACCTTGTTCAGAGTGTCTAGCTCAGTGCGTTGAGTGCTGGTGGCTCTCTGGAGTCTCAGGCAGAGATCCTTCCTGCTACCTAAACTCCTTGAACTGGAGGTGTCAGGGACTGAATCTGGAATCTTCTGGGTGCAAAGCATGTTCTTCACTACTGCCCCCTACTGGCCAGTCTGGCTGTTGTTAGAACAAAGACAGATTGCTGTGCAGGATGGAACTGTTGGTCCTGATTCAGGGCACAATTCTAAGCCTGATGTTGGACCGATGCTAGCTGCTAACGTCAGCCAAACATCTCCAACGCCAACACAAGAGTACTGACCAGCACCCTTGCGTCAGCGTTGGTGCCATTGGGCCAATGCTAGCAGCAGCATCAACATGAGGCTGCACCCAAGGCTGCAAGAGTGGTTCTGGGTGGGGGGCGGGTGGACCAGGAGGCGTATCGACCTGGGGAGGCAGAGGTGCTGGGATATGGCCCCTTCGTCATCAGGCCTGATTTGGGCCACACTAGTTGCTCAGAGCTGTGCCTGCTAAACAGCAGGTGCAAATCCAAGGAAGCCCATCGGGTGGCTGGTGCCTACCCTGGGGCAAAGGAACAAATGTGCCCTTGCCCAGAGAGGCTCCAGCAGCTTCCTAACTTGCCCTGGTTACAGCGCAGGCCCGCCAGCCTTGCTATTTTGGGGCAAGTTAGGATTGTGCCCTCAGCTTTGCAGTGTCCTATTATGTTCTCAGAATTAGACCAAAGGAGGGGTTGAAGAAAGCCACTTTAGGAAAGGACTTCCATAACCTGGGTGCAGCCATATGTCTGCCTCTTTTGCCCGCTATCTTCTTTGAAGAGACACTGTCTCCATAGAAGGGGTGACAAGGGAAGTGGAGTGTGTATGTTGTTGTCTTAAACTGGGGGGGGGGGCTATCTATTGAATTTTGATTTTAACAGTGAAGGAGGGCTGTTTTTTATACCTGGAGACAGTGACTAGTTTTGTTCCTTTCGGGTTCCGTATCATGGCACCAGACATGGGGAGTAAGGGGAGACATACTCCCCTTTTACCAAGGGGGAGTAAAAACTGCATGCATGAGGTTATCTTGAATATGTGGTCATGAGGTAAGGTGCGAAGCATACTGGGTCTTTAATCAGAAAATTCTGTTGGATACCTGGACAGTGTAAAAATGAAGAGAGAGATTGCCATCTAGTCTGACTCAGCAACATTCCTTCATCTATCAAAACAGATCCTACAAGCAACCTCAAGAATCTCCGTGCTCTTCACCCTCTCACCTTCAGATCTCGATGAACAATGCCTAGGTCATGTAAGTAGTTCACGGCCTCCAACACCTGCCGGATGAGCTGGCTAGCATCCTTTTCTGTGTAGTAGCCCCTCTCAATGATGCGATCAAAGAGCTCCCCTCCTGTCACACTGCAAGCCAGGAAGAAGCTGGTTTACATCCTGGATCTCCCATGTCATCAGGACTAATGTAATCTGACAGGGAAATGGGAATCCCTTTCTCTCACCAGAAAGGGGATCCCACCTTTAAACATTTTTTGTTATGCAACAGTCTCTGTGGTGGTGCTGCGAGTTAAACTGTCAAGCTGTTGGCAGTTCGAGACCACACAACAGAGTGAGCTCCCGTTGCTTGTCCCAGCTCCTGCCAACCTAGCAGTTCGAAAGCACATAAAAATGCGAGTAGATAAATAGGTACCACTTTGGTGGGAAGGTAACGGTGTTCCATGCGCCTTGGCATATTGTCATGCTGGCCACATGACCATGGACGTTTGTCCTAGGACAAACACCGGCTCTTTGGCTTAGAAACAGAGATGAGCCCCCTACAGTCAGTCATGACTAGACCATTCGGTTGTGGGGAAACCTTTACCTCTGTTGTTGGGTCTTCTGGTCTTCCCTGACATTAGAGAAAAGCCAGGACAAAACTGAAGAGTCAAATGTACTGGTTCAACTTCTCTCTCCCATTAGAGATGCCAGCATCACAATGCAGGTTGTGGGCAGGGTATATGGGATGGCAACAGGACCTACTCTTTCTTAATTTGCTTAGGTTACTCTGGAAAGCAACTTGCTGGTGCTGTTGCATTTATTTGGTCAATTGGCAGCAACTATTATACTGTACTTGTGACTATTATAAATTGAGCGAACTCCAGAAGCTGGTGGAGGACAGGGAGGCCTGGCGTGCTGTGGTCCATGGGATCGCAAAGAGTCGGACACGACTTAGCAACTGAACAACAAAATTATACTTGCTGCTGTCCCCCATTCATGGGATATCTTCAGAAAGGACTATTCACCTCTGAAGAGCATTGGGCTGAAAGGGACAAAAAAAATTGGAGCACAAGTTCTACTCACAGCTGCATAGCCAGGTAGAGATGAGTGGGGCTCTCATAAAAGTCTTCCAATGCCACAATATTTTCATGCTGGATCCTGAAATACCAATGAGATAGGGAGAAATTAGCAGACAAGGAGCAGCTAACTTCTGTCCTGGATTCTGTCCTGGCTCTTAGAGAGGCTTGTTATACTTGTCCAAGCTAAACCCCCTTCACCATCTCCCCAACAGGAGATGTGGTTAATTGCTCAAAATTCAGACACCTAGTGCATAGGGGGGCAGAGTGGCAGGAGAGCATTCATTCATTAATAAAAGCCATATTCGCTAACATGAAGACCTGCTCCCAAATCCATAATCCCAGATCATAGAGAGCAGACTCTGGTGACTTTGAGGTACCTTTATTATTAGATAGGCATAAGAGCACTGGAGCATTTTAGCATTTCATCATTATAAAGCCTGAACATTCTATTCATCCTAAAATCAAGACCATTTGTACTATCCACCGGAAATTAAGCAGAGAAAAGGATGAAATACCAACAAATTTCACAAAATTCTGATGTAGCATGGCTGAGTTATAGCACTTTCAAAATTTTGCTTTGAATGAGATTACTTGTGCTGTTTGCAGTATAATTTCCCCAATAAACATATATTTTAAATTTTTCCTTTGTCTGTTTAGAGTATGTCAAAATTCCAAGATATCACAAGGGTGTGTGCCCTTTCACTGTAGTTGCTTACAGCTTAGCCTCTCTGCATTAACACTTACAGCACCAGTTTACGTGTGGCATATTCCCACATGCGTGAGATGTAGTGCCTGTGATATGCAGCATACACATGGCATACAGTGGGTGTGTTGCAGATTGCATCACACATTTGGATGTGAAATCAAGGTGCAGATCAAGGGGAAGTGTGGGTGCATGGAGGCAAATACAAAGCAAGCACAATATGTGAGATTGTGGGCTGTATTTACAGGGGTGTCAAACTCATTTAATACAGCATAGAATAGAATTTTTGATGTCTGCTAAGGGCCAGATGTCATTAAGCAGGAAGTAATGCCATTAATTAGATCGTGACCAGAGATAAGCATGTTCTCTCAGGAACTCATAAGCTGCAAATAGAAAAGAAAATATGCAAATCTATATAATGTTTTAAAGATATGGGAGAGCCCAATTATCTCATGGGCTGCCCTTTCAGCAGTAACAGATCAGAAGCTGAAAGTACCTGATGCTAGGAAAGCCCGAGGGCTGGAAAAAGAATTTCTGTGGGCTGTATCTGGCCCCTGGGCCTTATGTTTGACATCCCTAGTTTACATGCTGCTGATGGGAATTTTAATATACAATTTCCACACTTTTTGAAGCATGAGTGAATTTGTAAGCAAATTAAGGGTGCTGTCCTAACCAACTTTCCAGCATTGGGGTAAGGGCAATGCAGCTCTGAGGTAAGGGAACAAACATTCTCAAGATAAGGATCTTGAGGAGGCTTCCGTGATGACTACTTCATGTAGCACAGCTATGTAAGTGCTGGAAAGTTGGCTAAGATTCAGCCCGAACTCTTTTCATAAACCGAATGTTTTTTATTTTATTCTAGAATTATCATTTGAGTGGGTCTGAGCCCTGTTGTTGCAAACAGTTTTTGGGATAAACTCATGGTTCAATTTATACAATGGAAAGGAAATGGACATGGACTGACATGCTTACTTTTTGAGCACAGCGATTTCATTCTCCACTGCTGCTTCCTTGCCCCGCAGGGCTTTCTTTGGAATACATTTGAGAGCCACAAGGTGTTGGGATCCATGCTCCTGTGCCAGGACCACTTCTGAAAAGGCCCCTCTGTGGAGAAAGGCCTCAGAATATTCAAGTAGCAGAGGCACAGACATCTGCACCACCTCCACCCCAGCCCAAATTGCAACTTCACCCAAGTTGCAGGCAGCTCTGTCAGGTCCAAACATGAAATGACCACACAAAGCTAAAAGGTACCAAATAACCAAGTAGTTGGTGAGTTTTTGAGTTTCATACTACTCTCCCTCAGGAACAATGTTAAAACAAACAAGGAAAAAGAAGAAGGGGGAGAAAAAAAAACAATGTTGCTGAAATGTTGCAGAACACCCAGTTCAGGATGCTCCTTTCAGACTCATGAAGTCTATTCCAAATGGACTAGATTTTATGAAGGACATTGGGACAAAGAAACAATTGCCTCTCTCCCCTTGAAAACATAAACACCAGTTGTGCGGCTCTCACTGCTTAGTCAAATCAGCTATGGGCTTAGCACGATAGAGTACCCAACTGATAGTAAAATGGAAAATGGAAAATCTCAGAACTGTTTGAAATTTCTCAGAAATAGCCACAGGACTGGGAGGCTCTTCAGTTCCCACCCCTAAACATTTTAAAGCAGATTGGTTCACATATGTTCATCATGTTCAATTTTAATAATCACTGGGTAACTGCCTTCATAATCAAATGCATCTAATGAACTGTAGCCCACAAAAGCTTCTTCTACAATAAATGTGACTAGTCTTTAAGATGTCACCAAACTTGTTGCTTCCATTCCACTTGAACTGACATTGAGGGACATATAGATTGGCTGCCTCAGGCAGAACTTGCAAGAGCTTGTTCACAAAAGCAATGTGTTACTTGATGCCTCAGAGACAATAACTGATGAACTCACATGCATGAACTGGCCCTGACTTTGGCCTACTTGCATAAGTGAAAAATGTTTCAGGGTCCCAGAAATTCATACTCTGCACACTATGCACATACAGCCCAGGTTCCATGGCCTTCCTAGGGTTGCTACTGAAGCTATTCCTGGAGATTTTTGTACCCAATAAAAAGATGTTTTTATTCAATAAGATGCTTGACATTGTGGGCTGGCATTTTTAATGAGATAGATTTTAATAGTTATGTGATTGTGGTCTGTTATAATAGATTTTAATAGTTATGTGATTTTTTTATGCTTAATGTTTTTAGTGTTTTTAATTTAATTTAGTATTGGTTTTAAGTTGTAAGCTGCCTTGAATCTTCTTGAGTGTGGGGAAAATGTGGGATAAAAATTAAAATAAATAATGTTGGAAATTCCTGAGGCCCTGATAAAATCTCCAGGATAGCTTTTAGGAGCCATCTGGATGCTGGTTCCTGGAGGCAATTCTGGAGTGCTGGCAGCTCTAATTACTTCTTCAATCGTGCCCTCCATCTCATTTTATTCCACACCACTTCCCAATTTAAAAAAAATGATCTTGTGACTCAATTTGGAAAGGGTTAACTCACTGGTTGTTCCCCTCCTTCCTTAGACTCTTGGTCTATTATTGTCCCATGCATGTCAGACATGTCTGGCTGCCTCTCAGCCAATGAGATTACAGCATGCAAATGAAACAAATCGAGCTGCAGCATTCCTGGGGTCTTTCTGCAGAAGAGGCACTCTGGAAGGAAACCTCAATATTCAAGAAGGGATTGGCAGGGAGGACCACAGGATTAGAAAAATCAGTGGCTGCACCCTGAGACGACAGAGGAGAGACAGCATGCAAAATCTTCTAGGGAACAGTGCAAAGCTATATATGCCACCTTTTCCTCCCTCTGTGGAAAAAAACTTGTTTTGCATATGAGAATGTATTAAAGCATATACCTATTTCAAGATATGCTTAATGTCTCTAATACAGTACTGTACTGAAGTTTACCTGGGGGTGATCACAGTGGTGTCATCTAAATGATTTAAGAACAGGTACTCACTTTTGATTGGCATGTGTCGGGACCCGCCCACCGGAAGTGACGTCATAAGCCGGAAGTGATGTCGTGGCAAGAAGTGACGTGAAAAAAGCCCTTTTTGAGGCCTCAGATGATTTTAAACTGACCCAACAGTTGCAACAGTATTTCACAGCACCCCCAGAACATGTTAAGGAGGACTGGCATCATGTTAAAGTGACCCAACAGTTCCAAAAGTATTCGAGAGCAACCCCTGAGCAGCTCATTTTTCAGTGGCAAGGCAAGGCAAGGCCTGGCCTGGCTTGGGAAGGCAAGGCAAGTTTTAAAAAGCCACCAGCTCATTTCAGCAATTCCAAAATCTTTTGGAGACAAATTCCAAAATCCCGCCCCCCCCCCAGGAACCGCTGCGCCTCCTCGGAAGAAGGAGCCCCAGGCAGCCTACCTGCTCACGCTACAGCTGGTCGATCTCCCTTGCTTCGCTTCGCTCTGCTCCGCTCGCTGCCAGGCAACTCAAATGTGCAGAAAATTCAAAAGTTGCAGGGGGCAGGGCAGAGCGCCGAGGGAGTCGACGAGTGGGCGGGTGAATGGGCGGGGCCAGCCGTAATCCTAGGAACGGGTACTCGCGTATCCCCGCATAACCCCCTACATGACATCACTGGGTGATCACAGCTGAGCCTCTTTCTAGAAGCCCCTTAAGGGAGGTATTAAAGACCGCTGGTGGATAGAAAGGAGAGCACTTCAGGATGAAAACGAAAAACATCAACAGATATGGGGAGCCCCGAGCTGGGTAAGTGCATTGTATTGTTTGTATCAATGGGAAGTTCTGACTGGAGGATGCTCCAGGTTCAAAGAGAATCTCTTTGGCCAAACCTGCACCAGTTTGGCCAGTTGGCCAGTGCCCACACAAGTCTCTTTTCAGGACTTTATTCACTCACGCGCCTAGTTTTTCCTTGACGTCATAGACACTGGTGATGTCCTCAACCTTTTTCTTCCAGCTTTTCCCAAGCGGCATTGTGGACAGCTGTGAGCAGGCAGCACAGAATGAGCTGGAGATGCAGGGAGGAGGAAAATGTCACACACACAAGTATCATGGAATGGGGTCAGCTTATTCCCATGGCTTCTTGAGCAGGAAACATCTTTATTCTTTCAGCTGAGACTGAACAAATGGGGGCCAGATGAAGACATTTTAGTCTGTGAGACAGCAAATCTCAACAATACCCACACACAAACACATGCAAACGCGCGCACACGCACACGCACACGCACACGCACACGCACACGCACACACACACACAGAGAGAGAGAGAGAGAGAGAGAGAGAGAGAGAGAGAGAGAGAGAGAGTACATTCCATCAGGAAAATCCCCAACATAAGCCTGACTGCAATGGACAAGAGCTGCACAGCAATACTGCCATATTCATTTCAATGGGGCTTGCTCAGAATAACTTCCCATTAGATCACAACCCATGGATCATATCTGTATTCCACTCTGCCACCTATAATGGTATCCAGAATCCATTGTATGGGGCAGCCACCAATGGCCAGGCTCATGGCCAAGCTGCCTCTGAGTCAACAACCTCGATTTGTTCTCTAAAGCTTTCTGACAGGTGACCATCAGGAGGTGTCACAGGGCTGTTTGTCATTTCTGCCATACTTCCCAGAATCTGCAACCCACAATTACAGCCAAGCTGCTTGGCCTTCAGCAACTTTTTTCTGTGACTGACGCAGACCAGCCTGAAAGGGCTGATAGGCATTGCCTAAATGCCTAAATGCAGGGCTTGTCAAAAGACCTGCTTTCAGTGCCAGGTCTCAGTCCAGGAACGTGTGAATAATAACAGTGACTCTAAACATGGGCAGAATGGATTGCACTCACCACTAAATACAGGCAGCCCCAATCTACGTAAATCAGAGGGCATGGCTTCCAGACTGCACTGAGGGCCAGCATCTATTCAGAGGCTCTGTTTTAGGTCATGCATACATATGAAGTTGCCTTAATTTATTGATCTGTCTAGCTCAGTAATGTCGACATTGACTTCTCAGCCTTTTCCCCAGCACTACATGGAGATGGCAAGGATTGAACCTGGAATTTTCTGCATGCGAAGTGTGCGCATGCAGTGTGAGCTATGGCATGCACACACGCACGCACGCACACACAATTGTTCATCCAGCTCACCTATTTATCTAGACAACTCAATGGTTCTAGGTAAAGAACCTATCAGCTAGAGGCCCTGTCACCCAGGGATACCTACCCCAAGGGTAGCCCGGATCGGGGGGGGGGTCTTTACCTGGGTCCGAGGAGCTGGGGGGAGGACCAAGAGCAGCTCCGCCACACTTACAAGCCGCCCGCGCCACAGGGGCTGTGTCGAAGCGCGGCAGCGAGACAATGCTGGCCAGGCCTCTTGCGCCGGCTTGGGGAAGCCCCGATGGCTGCTGCCATCCTGGGAGGCTTGGGGGATGGCGCAGCGTAGTGCCACTCCAGGAGGACCCTGGGCACTGCACTACGAGCCTCCCTTCACCCTGGCGCCCGATGATGATGTCATCACAGGCACTGGCAGTGAGGCCAAGATCTCGCGAGATCTCAGCCTGGGGGTGGGACAAGTGGGGGTGGAGGCTCTGGTTCTGACCTCGGCCGGGAGGCTCATAAGGAGCCCAGCAACAGGAGGAGGAGGATGCTCCTCTCCGAGCTGGAGAGCAAGAAGAGGGGCGATCTCCGGCGAGTCGGGCAGTGCACCCGATCTCGCCCCTGGCCATTGCCAGACCGGGGACCTCCGAGCCTCGCTCCCGCAGAAGCCCTGGGAGGGTGCCACACAGGCCCCTAGACCAAAACTGAGCCTAGTGGTTCAATTGCTAAACCTGGGATGAAAGGTAGGAATAGATAGGAATAGAAACAAAAACAGCGTTTCCCTGAAATACTTTGCAGGGTTGGGTGGGTCTGAACTGCAATGTCAAAGCTGCTGCCCTAAAGAATGCATTCTGACAAGAATGCACTCTGATGATTAAGAATGCAATCCTAATCTGGAGTTCGGCCGGCACAGTTAGGACAGCAAAGTTTGACTGGCACAAGGGCCACTGTAAAGCACAATTGGACCACTCTCAGAGTCAGGGAGGTTGGCGCACGTCTGTGTGCTGGCCTCTCTGACTCTGAGAGTGGTCCAAACATACTTTACGGTTGCCAGTCAAACTTCGCTGGCCTATCTGAGCTGGCCTAACTCGAGATTAGGGTTGCACCCTAAGTGGCATATACCCGAAAAGGTCAGACTCTTTAGTTTACTCTTTTAGAACAAGGTGAGTGCTTCACCTGAGCTGGTAACCTTGTTACAGTTAACCAGAGATGGGGGAAAAGGACAGAACCCAAGAATTGAAATTTTACATTTCTGACTGACCTGTGTCAGAATCGAGTCTTGTGCGTCAAAGACTCAGGCGCTGACTTGTGACTCGGGTCGTTGACTTGGAAATGAATTGTGTCAACCCCCCTCCCAAACAAATAGAAACAATTTTTTATATTATATTTTTAAAATATATATTTAAACAAACAATTCAGGCCAGTCATGTGTGGGGCTGTGTATGTATAAAGAGACATCAAATAATTACAAAAATGAAAAATAAAACAAACTCAGTTTTAGTCAAGTATTGGTGATTGCTGGCGTGTCACCCCAAACATTGCAGTGCGTCACCTTTGACACGTGTGTCATAGGTTCGCCATCATTGCACTAGAAAGACCTCGTGTGGAGATCTGGAAGGCGCCACAAAGGTTGCTGTGAACAGTGGTTGGTTCTTTGTTCCCCTTCTTTCCAGCTAGGAGAACATGACCCAGCCAGGACTGGGGGTAAGGGGAGGAGGCACAGGCATAGCTAATGAAAATGTAGCCTGGTGCAGAGGGCAAAATGCTGCCCTGGAAGTGATGTCACAACAGGAAGTTGTGTATTTTCATATTTTTTTTGGCCATAACTTTTGATAGAATGAAGATAATACATTTCAGTTTGTTGCATTGCACTCTGCATTAAATTTCACATCAAGTGGTATGATTATGGTATTATTACATGATGGTATTATTCATACATACCAAGGTTTTCACAATTTTGGCCACTAGTGTCAAGCTCAGCTTGTTGTTCTCCCCAAAAACAAGTCAGCTTGTTGTTGCCCAGGGCAATTGCACCCCCTGCACTTCTTTAGCTACACCCTTGGGAGGAGGAATTGTTAAGACATTTGAAAATTGTTTTTGTTTTGGGTAGCTGACTGCAGCAAGTACAAGGTGTGGGAAGTAGGAACACAGGATATGGTAGGAGGAGGAAGGCATGGTTCAGAGCTCAAGGTGAAGGGAGGCAGGAGAGGATTTGTCCGTCTCTAAGGGTGAACCAATCTGAAGATTGGATAAAACAGTGTGCTCTGATTTCTCGCTCTGGGCGAGGGGAGAGAAGAAGGTGCCCCCAGGGAAAGGGTAGGCATTTTTGGCCATAGGCCAAATGTGATGTGGGTGTTAGCCCATGGAGTGGGGGAAAGAGGAGGTGGGGGAAAGTAGGGGAGAGGGGGGTCCTAGAGTCATTGAAAAAGCAACACACAGACTGTGCTGTCTCATTCCAGCATATTTTTTTCAATGCTCGCCCAGTCCAAGCACTCTTTCATGCATATGTTCCCAGTCTGGCCTAGGGGCACGGCACACACCAGCCTCTTTCGGTCCTTGTCTGCTGGTGAAGTGGTACAGTGCTGGGCCCGCTTGCCTGTTGCCTCATTGAGCTTCTGCTGCGTTTGTGTGTGCATGCATGTAGAGCAGGGGGATAGTTCTCTACCCACCTCACAGAAAGTGTGAGGTGTGTGTGTGTGCTGCATAAAAGAAAATAAACAAAACCACATATCTCTTTTTCTCTCTCTGTCCTTTGCGTTCTGTATTTGCATATTTTTTGGTGTGTTTTTTCTTGGCTGCTATGATGTTCTGCTAGAAGGCAGCAAGCCAAGCAGCAGCAGTATAGCAGGCCAGGCTAGGGTTTAAGCTGAAAGAAAAAAGATTGTTTTTAATACAGATTTAGAACTTTTAATTTAATGGGGGGGGGGGGGAGGCTGGTGATTTTACCACTGTATTATTTTTCAGTTCTTAATCTTTTCTTAGGAGAAGCAACCAATTTAATTCATTGTAATACTATAGCATATACAATGTTTCTACAGTTCACTTTAGAAGCTCAGGCAGTGAGTCTGGGTTGGGGCCTGCCTGAGGGTGGTGGACTAACCACTGAATTATTTTTTTCAGTTCTTCAGAACCAGCAAATTATTCACATTCATTCTAATACTCCTATGTCCACAATTGCCAGAGAATGCATGGCTATGCATCCTACATAAGGTAGGAGTCAACAATTAGAAACCCAAGGGCAAATCTACCTGCTGGAGAGATGCTACCTGGTTGCCCATCTAGGAGCAGAAGAGGTAGAGAAGAGGTGTGGAGAAAGCCAAAGACTTTCTCTGTTGGAGAAAGCCAACAGTCTTTACTGGCAAGTGACTTGATTTGGGGTGCTGGCCCACTACCAGCCATTTGTGAAGTAGCCATCCAATAAAATGAATTGTTGACTAGGTACCTCAAGAGTAGTCAAACTGCTTCTATCTATCGATTACATTTGTATCTTCCTTACAGAAACTCAGAACAGCATCCTTTGGGCTTTATTTCCTTTTATCCTCACCAGTCTTTGTGATGCTCACAGCAACTTGCGTAAGACCATCCAGTGAGGCTGCTGCATAACCCTGCTCTTATAAGCTTGTGGGTGTTAGCTCTGCTTTACCTGTGGATTGGATATTTGTGGGGAGAGTCACCTGAGTGAGGTGGTGGAGACTTTAAGAGCCAAGATGGGACCCGAAAGCAGTTCTTGCCAATTCAAGTGTCTCCATCTAGCCTGGCATATTCTGCCAATGTTTATACCATTGTTCTTATTATAAATCTTTGTACCCAACTGCCTGCTGGGTTCATAGTTCTCTGAAAATGGATGTGTTATATTCCCATGTGAGAACCATGATACATTATCAATGCACTGTACAGCTGTGAAATGCTTATTGTGTTTTCTTATGAATGGTGTTAGGGTATGGGGGCATCATGTTTTATTCCATGGACATGGGACAGGAAATTGTGTGTGTGTGCAAAATATTTGTAAAATGCATTCAGTGATATGTTATATTACACCACTGGTGTAGTATGTTTGTATGGTGTCTGAGATGTTATTGTGGAAGGGGGGCTAATAGTGCAGCAATATAGTGCAGCAGCAATATTGGGTGAATAAAGATGCATTATCAGATATTTGTAGAAATATGACTGCATATCTATGTCCATCTATAAATGTATAGATGTATGTATGTAGCATTTGTGTGGCCCCCATATATATGACATGCACACTTGAATGTAAATAAATAACAGGTGCTTGTTTGCAAGAGATGTGAAAATGCATATGTGTTTCCACAGTCTTACTTAATGATAATAAGACCTGATGATGCATAGATAGATAAAGAGTGATATAAATGGACATGAATGAGGCATGATGGAGGAAGGCAGAGGTAGATGGGCAGGCATGAAGGGAGAGGTGTAAGTTGAAACAAAGAGGAGTAGATGGGGGTATTAACTGAAGGAAATGCTGAATTTTGGAGGAACAGGCAGATAAACATGCAGTGGAAAGAGAGGAAGGAGATGTGCAGCTGGTTTCGGTCAAGGAAATGGCTGAAAATGGATGGATGATATGGCTGTAGATGGGCTACAGAATAATACAGAGGAATGACAGTAAATAATGGATGGATGGATGGATGGATGGATGGATGGATGGATGGATGGATG
>JAJKFI010009653.1:0-13834 GCA_029204185.1 Lerista edwardsae
TTCCCCGCCCCCGCGGGGGCGGGGAAGACGGCGAAACGGAGCGGTACGCAACGGGCGGGCTGCCGCTCACCCATTCCTCCCGCCCAGCGTTCCGGCTGCATGACGCCGCTGCTTCCAGTGGTTATCGCAAGCGCAAGGGTAGTCGCAGGGAGCAGCTAAAACCAGCTTGGACAAGAGAACCAAGAACCAAGCGACATCTTGCTTTGCATGCCAACTCTCCTGAAGGACACAGACGGGCGCCCTCCTCCCTGACTCCGAGAGTGGTCCAGACTTTACGGTGGCCAAACGTTGCTGGCCTGACTGTGCCGGCCTCACTCCAGGCGAGGATTGCGCCCTTAGTGATGTGACTCAGCCTTCACCTTCCACTGAGCCTTTGCTTGTGGGAACTGGTTGTCTGACCGTTCCAGCTCCTGTGTGTTGGAAAGGCTCAGTGGAAATCAGGCCCCAACTCTGAAATCAGGATGAAAGCTCTACGGAAAAGGGTCGCGTTGAAGAGATAGAAGGCTGCACGTAGCAGATTTTGCTCAAGGGGCCTTTATTCATGGGGGGGGGGGGAAGGATCACATGGGTCTGAACAGAGGCAGGGACCCGGATACAGGTACATCGTCCGCAACGGGAGCTCTTCAGTCCTGGAAAAACGTCACAAGAAAGCAGCTCTTGGCTGCCTGGTTACGGTTACAACAGCCAGCAAAACTCAAGACAGCCGGAACGCAGCTTCACAATAACTCAACACAGTTCAGTGGAAAGCAGGTCAGCGGGGCGCTCGTTCTCCGGCCGGGGAGAGGCCGTGTCTACTTCGTCTCGAGGCAGCACCGCAGGGGGACACCTGAGCGGATCGATCCCCCGAGAGCCGGACTGAGCGGCACCTGATGCAATGCAAGAGAGGAAGGTGTTTTGCAGCTGGGCTGGGCTGGGCAAAAGGAACAAGGGCCACGAGCCCAGGGCCAGGCCCGGCCACAGCTTACTCTAGCGTAGTTAATGCACTGGCTGGTAGCAAGTCCATGATTGATCAAGGCCGCGATGCAGCCACCTCCTCCAGTGTTGCATGGAGAGGAATGGGGGGGCAGAGCAGGGGGTGTCTCCAGCGGTGTCATGCAGCCGGAACGCTGGGCGGGAGGAATGGGTGAGCGGCAGCCCGCCCGTTGCGTACCGCTCCGTTTCGCCCGTGGGGGGCGGGGAAGACGGCGAAACGGAGCGGTACGCAATGGGCAGGCTGCCGCTCACCCGTTCCTCCCGCCTAGCGTTCCGGCTGCATGACACCGCTGGGTGTCTCCCAGGAGCAGGGGGAAGTGACTCAAAATGAAGCACTCATGAAGACCCACCAGCACCAAAGAGGGTCACAGAATCCTCCATTCTGTCTGGAAGGGCACCATTATGGCTATTTGTTCAGGGAGGGACGTCCCCAACAGCCCCCCCCCCAGTCAACAGGATTGCAGGTAGGCAGGGGCAGGAAGGACCCTCCCCACCCCCATCCCAGACCCTGGCAAGCTCCTGCCCATCAGCGGTGGGCACTGAAGGCAAAAGCCTGGCTGGGCCCAAGACACCGCCAACGGCACGTGCTGAAGAGTGGCCTAGCAAAGCCCACCTGGCCTGGGGGCACTGACTTCTCTCCCCCCTGCCACTGGTCACTGGGCAAAGAGGTCTGGCCGCTTCTGAGCACAGTGCCCACCTCAGCTCAACCTGCGGACAGGGATCACAGTGGGGTGCAACACAAAGACAGGCTCCCTCCCACCAGCTTCCCATCTCTGAAAAAATAATCACCTGTGTGAACAGGTGACGCTGTCTTGCTGCATGTCAGTCTAACTCAGGCCAGCTCTGAGCCAGCAGGCATCCAGGGACTCAGGCAGAGGCCCTCCCTAGCCCTCAGGACTGAACTGGGGCCTGCCGCACGCATTAAAAGTGCTCTGCCTCTACGCTGCAGTCAGGATCCGTCCATTGAGGGAGAGAACGGAAGGGGAAGCCCCCGCCTGCCTGAATGTCTGCTTCCACTTCGCTCCCTCCCGCTCTCTGGATTGGACTAGAAAGAGAGGAGGAAATGTGGAGGAGAGTGGTAGGCTAGAGTGCCTCTGACCCTCTAGCCCACCATTTCCACTCCTCCTCCAAAAAAACGTCCTTGGAGAATGTTTCTTCTTCCACTCATTCCTGGAAGGAGGAGGGCGTTCCAAGTGCTCCAACTGCCTTGTGATACGTCCCCCCGCCCCATCGCCAACGGGAAAGGCAGGGTGTGAGTATTTCACGTACAGTCAGACAAAATGCATGATATGGAGGGCCCCCCCTGCACACCAGGAAGCCATGAGAGGAAGGGGAGCCCTGGAGAGAGCAACGGCCGCTGGGCAAGGCGCGGAGGTCCGCTGGGTGGCGGAAGGGCGAGGCACGGGCGCCGCCAGACCCGGGCAGGCTTGAGGCGAGGGTCATCCGAGCGGCCTGCCGGGAGAGCTGAAGAGCCAACCGGAGCCCCCCGAGGAGAAGCGCTTGGAACAGCGCCTGCCCCAGCGCTCGAAGGAACCCCCCCTCGGGCTGCTGCGGTGGCCGTCGGAAAGGCCCTGAGAGCCGGGGGCCAGTGGCTCTGCCCTCACCGCGCCACGCCCGAGTGAGGCCCCGGAGAAGCACCGTGTGAGAGTGGAAGCGTCGCCATGCGCAGACGTGTGCCCACAGCTGGGAGCCCCCCAGAGGGTCTGCCTGCCAGGCCCGCTCCTGTTTGCTTGTGGCCTTCTTCCGCTGGGCCCCCCAGTGCCGCCGGCATCTCGGAAGCCCCTTCCCCAGCCCCGGAACGAGCACAAAGGCGGGTCCTCAGCGCTCTGTGGTCGGCGCAAGGCGGAGGGAGCGCAGCCGGGGGTGTCCTTTGCAAGCAAGCCTGGCCAGGGGAGCCAATTGCACTTCGTCGGCCAGGAGGAGCCGCACCCAAGACCGTCCTGAGCCATCCTGTCACCAGGCCAGGGGGGGCGTCATCCTGGGGCTCCGCTGGGGCTCGCCGGCCTGCACGTCGCTGAAGGCCCGCTGCAGGGAGAGAAGGCGGCTCCGTGAGGACAGGCGACGGTCACAGGACCCAAGAACTGTGGAATTAATCTGTGGAACTCCTTGCCACCGGATGGGGCGACGGCACCCGGCCTGGATGCCTTAAAAAGGGGATTGGACAACTTTATAGTGGGGAAGTCCGTCACAGGTGACCAGCCATGATGGGTCTGCGCAACCTCCTGGTTCCAGAAGTGGGCTGTCTCAGGATGCCAGGCACAAGGGAGTGGCAACAAGGTGCAGATGTCGTGCTGTCTTGTGTGCTCTCTGGGGCATCTGCTGGGCGGCTGTGAGATGCAGGGAGCTGGACTAGAGGGGCCCCCTTTCGCCTGACCCAAGGGGCTCTTCTGATGTTAGCATCCAGAGACCAAAGGATGCAGATTCAGGGGTCAACATTTGCTCCTGCACTGCTTCGCCATGAGCGTAGCATTGCTTTGGTGGGAGCCACCACTATTTGCTAGTGGCACATGACTCGGGCAACCCCTCTGCCAAAAATGGGCAGGGGGAAAGCCTCTGACTCCAAGACGCACAGCCCTGCGATTCCAGGTCTCGCGATGCTGTGCAGATCAGCACCAAGCCTGCCTCCTGACGCAACGCGGGAAGTGGGGGAGCGACGGGGCATCTCCCAGCCACCGCTCAGACCTCTCGGCCCCTGGTGACATCTCTGCAGGGCCCTGAGCGTGAGCAGCCAGGACCCGCGCAGAGACGGTGGTGGGGGTCTTGGAGGCCAGCCCAGATTCGAGATTGGGAGCCTGCCGGACTCCACGCCCACCGCCAGGGGAGGCCTGGGGAGCTGCACGGCCCCACTGGAAGCCGGGCTCACAGCCAAGGCCTACAGACTCTAATGCTACCTATGGTGGGGTGGAAGGCGGTCCGCAGGGGTGCCTAAAAAGTGCGGGCGGGTTAATGGGCCAAATGGACTGCAGCACCTTTGAGTATGAAATTGCCTGCAAGGCTGAAGGATTGTGTGCCCTAATGCAGGGGACCCTCAGGCAAAGGGCCCAGTTGGCTGAAAGCCGGCCCCGCCCTCCCCTGAGACTGCAAAGGCAGCCGGTTTCCCTCCTTGGCCTTCCTTAAAGGCCCCCCAGGCAAAGCCAAACGCTCCCTCCAACGGGGGTGGAATCTCCTCCCTCCCCACCAGCAGCAGCAGCTCTGCTGAGCCAGCCGGGGGCCAAGCCGGCCACGAGCCTCACCTCGAACTTGCTCATGAACTCCGCGAAGATGCCGAAGAAGGACTCCGAGGTGGCCACCTTGGCGTCCTCCCCGAAGAAGGAGAGGACGCGGCCGAACTCCTCCATGGCCTGCTGCTGCAGCTCGCCCAGGGACCGGAGGGTGGGCTGGGCCTCCTCCAGGAAGGCCTCGGGAGCAGGCTAAGGAGAAACGTGGGCAGCGCCAGGGTGTCTGGGGGCTGGGCATTTGCGCCCCTCCAGCACTTGAAAGGCCGACCACGGTCTGCGCCAGGACACAGAAAGCCGACGGCAGAGCCGGCCCAGCCAAGAGGCCGACTGAGCTGGCCGCCTCAGGCAGCAGCACCACCGACCTGCACCCACCCACTGCACGGTGCTGCTTCTCCCCCTCCCTGCACTGAGGGAGGAAGATGGGGACGAAGAGGAAGTGCATTTCTACGTGAGGTCATGAAAATACGCCCCCCCCACTAAATTGGTATGTCTACTTTCCCCTTCGTGACAGCTTTTTTTTCCTGTTTTTGTATGGTTATTTGTTCTGTCTAAATGCCAATAAAGGTTTCTGACTGACAAGAGGAAGCGCAGAGGAAGGCTGGAGGGTCAAGAGATGCTCTCATCTGCCTCTTTGCTTTTGCTCAGCAGCCGCCAGGCAAGAAGGGAGCCACACTCCCACCAGGAGGTCTTGGGCAGGCTCCGGAATCCGGCTTTCACCCTTGAGCCTCTTCCTCTAAGCAAAGCCATTTATCCGGGAGGACACTCTGGGCCACGAAGGCCAAACATGCACAGGAAGCACCTGGGAGGCCCCTGGGGGCTCCCATGGCCAGGTGGCCATAGGGGCTCCCCCCACCGGCCCGTGGGCAAGAGCCGGAGTGCACACGCAGGAGGAGCAGCATCTGGGGGGTGAGATGGGGGGCAGAGTCCTCCCGGCTCCCGCGTTTCTCGTTGCAGGACAGTGGCGGGGGGCGGGAGGGGGCCGTTCCCAAGGGCCCTTTTGCGCCAAGGATACGTCCATCACCACGGCAAAGCGGTCCTCGGCGGAGGGCTCCATGCTCCGGCAGGCAGCCTCAATCTCGTCGACGGTGGTGTGAAGGTCGTGGAGGTCGGCGGTTAACGTTCTCTGATTCACTGGGGAAGAGGAAGCAGGAGAGAGGAAGTGGGGTTGGACTGGGCTCCTCCTCCTCCCGCCTGCAGGCAGCTGCAGGTGTCCACCTGCAGGGGTTCTGCAAGCACCGCGTGGGCCTTTGGCCTGACCCAGCAGAGCTCTTCTTAGGGTCTTAAGAACATAAGAAGAGCCCTGCTGGATCAGGCCAAAGGCCCATCTAGTCCAGCTTCCTGTATCTCACAGCGGCCCACCAGGCGCCCCAGGAAGGCATGAGACTACAAGATGCTTGCATCCTGTTGCCACTCCCTTGCACCCGGTACCAGTAGCCCACCACCTTTCTAAGGAGGTTGCACAATCCATCATTGCCTATAGCCCACGATGGACCTTTCCTCCAGAAATCCGTCCAATCCCCTCTTAAAGGCATCAAGACCAGATGCCATCACCACCTCCTGTGGCAAAGAGTTCCACAGATTAACTACCTGCTGGGTAAAAAAAAGTACTTCCTTTTATCTGTTTTAACTCTCCCAACCCTCAGTTTTAGCAGATGCCCCCTGGTTCTGGTGTTTTGAGAGAGGGAAAAGAACATCCCTCTGTCGACTCTATCCCTTCCATGCATAATTTTGTATGTCTCAATCATGTCCCCCCTCAACTGGGGTCTCCCGGCCTTTCAGCCAGAGGGCCACATTGCGTACGTTACACATTTTCTCATGCCGAAAAAAATCGGTTTGGTACATGAAGGAACGCTAAAGGAGTGAATACATTTTACTTGCATCTTTTTGGAAATCAGCGTGGTATGATTCAAAAACAAAAGAGAAATGTGACCACCGCAAAGAAAACAGAACGCTGTGCTTAAACTCAGAAACGATGTGTAATGAATTAAAACAGTAAATTTTACTGGGCAGAAGATTTAGCCGAGAGGGTTAATGCCTCCGTTTGCCCGAAGATAACACCTGAAGATCTCAAGGTCGTGAGCTCGGGACTGCAGGAAGTCTCTGAGAGCGGCAGACCTTGCAAACTGCAGCTGATTAAAAGCTGAGCTTCAGCTGCCTCGTGGGAGGAGGAGTGTGCTGAAGGTCAGCTGCGTCTCTGGTGTGAGCAGGGAAGCATCAGCCAGCAGAAGACAGACGGGTGGCTAAAGAAAGAAGGCTAAATCCAGAAAGGAAGATCTGAATGTGTGTAGTTCTTGAAAGACAGAACATTTCTGTAAATTGTAAAAACCTTCGGGTTTATGAAAAGTCTGCCTATGTAAACCGCCTTGAGTTGTAATCACTAGAGAAATCTAGTGATCTTAAGAAAGGCGGTATATAAATACATGCATTATTATTATTATTATTATTATTATTATTATTATTATTTAATTAATTAATTAATTAATTAATTAATTAAACAAATTTTAAGTTGCTGCAAGCCAGATAAAATCTTGTGGGGGGGGGGCTGGATGTGGCCCCTGGGCCGTAGTTCGAAGACCCCTGACCGAGAAGGAACAGAAGGGACCTTCGTTCCACCTGATGCTGGGAACAGGTAAAACTGCCTCCTCCCCAGGCAGCATGTTGGGGTGTCCAGCCCAGGGTTGTCTATTCCAGCTGGCAGCAAGTTTTCTACCGTCTTGGGCAGCTGCGCAGCCCTGAGATTGTTTTGACCTGGGAATGCCAAGCAAGCCAGGCTGGGACCCCAAAAGTGCAAGGCCTGCACTGTGCCTGCTGAGCAACGGCACTTCCACTGTGCGATGCCACAAGCACAACGGGCTCCTGGAACGAGTCAGGCTTTCAGGCAACCGACAGGAACGCCAACATACATTGTGGGGGAAACTTCGCCATGCCCTTAACCCATTTGCTACCATGGGTATTTTTGCGCAAAAGTCTTTTGCCTTTTGAAACATGTACAGCCACTGCCCTTCTCAGGGCAATTATGTTTTTGGAACCATGTCAAAGTGTTCCCATATACCTGAACTGAAACTGGTGTTTTTGCCCGCCAATGGTACTGAAAGTTTAATGTTTACTGTCCAAAAATGGTGTGCTATCCAAGGTACTGCGTATCAATTTCTATGGACGTGTTGAAAAAAAGCTACCTTTATCCCTGAAAAACTCATTGTTCACTGAGCATACAGCTTGCTTACTTCAGGAATTTCCAGAAGGGGGCCCTAGAGTACAAATCCTGAAGTAAGAAGTTCATTCTTGCAAAACTGAATTTTTTGCAGAGGTTTGAGTGCTACAATTTGGCTAATTAGGTCTTTTGCAGACTTCTGGTACTTGTTTTACACCCCCCTAATGAGATGGAGACAGAAGTCTTCTAAACTTTCCTTGACCCTTCTCTGCCTTATAAACATGTTGGGAAAAACCCTATTTTTTCAGAGCTGGCTTCTGCAGCTTGCAGCTTCAGAACTGATATACTGATATAAGGTCAACCTTTCACCCACCCCAGCCCTAGAACAAGCTGTGGAGAAAAAAAAAATCTTTCTCATTACATTGATTTGTCCTCTAGCAGCTACAGAGGCAAGAAATAACCCTTTAGTTGCTACAAGGATGATTCCTGTGTGAAACAAAGCAAAATCATCAGTCCCATCTCCCAGCATTGGACTGTGTCCAGGTGCTGATTTGGAGGAAGCGTATTTGAATCTTCTTCTGTGTTCTTGCACCATTGACAAGACTGATTGTACAACTAATATAATTTATTACCAGTATGTGTCACTGAGTGTCACTAGCCTGAGGAACTCTGAGGCCTCCTGAGGAACTCTGAGGCAGTGAAGCAACTAAGTGCCCAATCCTGTTCAATTTTTCAGTGCTGAGGCAGCCACAATGAAACCCCAAGGTAAGAGAATAGTTGTACCCTTACCTTGGGGAGACTTCTGTGACTGTCCCCACACTGCAGGATGCAGCACATGCCTCACTGGTACAGCTGGATCACCACTGGAAGGATTGGGCCCTAGGTACTCATGCCAGTGCCTGCAACCTGGGTCATGAGTGCACAGAAGCACCATCATGGTTTTTTTTTTCCCTTCAGCCAGTAGGTAAATGGTAAAGCTACAGTTTATGACTGAAAGCAAAGATGCATCACAGATTGTGGGGAAGTATGGCACAGTAAAGCTATGGCACAGTAAAGTTTCCTGCCATGGTGCAAGAACAGGATGACCCTCACATTGAATAGTGATTACATTGAAAAGCAGATTTTTCTAAATGTCAATTGTCAATGGCAATTCTCAGTCATTACAAAATGAATGGAAAGCTAGTGTTTTTCTAGGAAGAGCATTTGCAGCTTTCTGGCCTATTGTCTTCAACTAGATATCTCATCACAAGCCTGTCTTTCACAATAAATGATGTGAATCCTTGTGGAGTATAAAAAAAACATTTTCTCTGTTGCCACATGCAATAATTTATTCTGTCTCTGAAGACATCAGAACAGTAGAAATAACACAGGAAAATTAGGAGATCTGTCTCCTCTATATTTTCACCTAACTTGTCCCCCAAAATAAAAAGATAGTTAGCCTCTATAAAGAAACCCCACGTTAGCCCAGAGTTTGAATGGAAGTACCCGCGTTCCCTACCATCGGCGGATTTGCGCGCCAATTATTTAAAAAATTATTACAGGTGCTAATTGTACCTGAAAGCTTTAAAGTAGACTCAGTGAGAAAGGTTAGCCCCTGCCCTAACACAGGAAGCTAAAATGGCAACTTTCATTTCAGATTTGGGGGGGGGGGGGCCCAATCAGATTCAGAAACGGCACCCCATAAAACAAAAAAACCCAAATTCTGCCCCTGTTTTTTAAATGATGACATGGGTGGACAGTCAAAACAACTGTACCTCTAAAAAGGTCTATCCTTACACTGTTTACAGAGCAAGTTTCAGGTAATTTGGTGCAGCCACTTTTTGAAAATCTCTAAAACATTAATTGAAATTAATTGGCGGGTGAATTCACCAATGGTAGTAAATGGCTTTAAGGACAGGGGAGCTGGCCAATAGTGCCTGAATGCACTATTGGTCAGAAACACAAGGGGCGGAGATCGAGACTGGGAGCCAGATCTCAAGGCCCCTGGGGGTAACTAACTCGCTCGTTGCCCCCCTCCAGGCCAGCAGGAGTGCCACCTTTCTCAGTGACTCACCTTTGGCAGCATGTGGCACCATGGGGAGATCCTTGGCAAAGCCCAGGAGTTCTGGGAAATGTTGGCTAAGGGATTTGGCAAGAATGTGCAGGAAGGTGGACTTCCCATCCACGGTCTTGGTCGTGTTGAGCTGAAACAAAGCAAAGCGAGAGCGGTCGGCGGAATTCTGGGCCACTGGAAGCCTGGCTGATGGGCACTCAGCCCAGGAGCACAGTTGCCTCAGCAGGGGCAGGGCCGTTGCGGTGAAATGGCTTCCCTTTATGGCTGCAGCAGGTTCCAAGAGCTGAAGGGACAGATCATAGGACATGGCCAATTTATGCAGAACAGAGACACACCTGGAAACGTGCAGTTTAAGGCCGCTGAATATTTCCCTGGGCTCCCAGTTAGGCTTCAGGGCCAGGGAGGGCAGACAGATAGCCTGAACCCTCTTGCTCCCAAGGAGGGCTACAACTTCGCTTACCTCTGTGAGGAAGTTGATTTTGAAGCCGGTGGTTTTGTTGGTCTTTGGCTGCCCGTGATTCAGGTAGTTTCCCATGGCCAGGACAAACTGCAAAGAGGATCCCTGGTGAACAAGACAGCTGTGGACAAGGCAAGGGCCTTCTCCCCTCAAGCTACTATCTCTTCCTGGTGGCCCCACGGCTTGGAGGGCCAGGAAGAGGCTGCGGGTGGTTTGGAAGGCAGCCGGCAGCCCTGGAAACACAACGGTTCTGCTGCAAGAAGGGAACGTGCTTTTCTTACTGCAGTGAAACCGCTGCATTTCCAGGGCTACAGGCAGCCTCTTGAGACACCTGCAGCCTCTCCCTGGTCCTCTGAGGCCTTCAAAGTCAATCCCAGAGTGCAGTGTGATGACTTCGCTTCCTGGCTGCACCACATTCTAAGGACTAACATAAGTCTCGTAAGGCTAGGCAGGTCCCGAGAGACAGTCACAGCGGCGTCATGCAGCCGGAACGCTGGGCGGGAGGGAACGGGTGAGCGGCAGCCTGCCCGTTGCGTACCACTCCGTTTCGCCGTCTTCCCCTCCCCCAGCGGAGCGGGGAAGACGGCGAAACGGAGCGGTACGCAACAGGCGGGCTGCCACTCACCCGTTCCTCCCGCCCAGCGTTCCGGCTGCATGACGCCGCTGGACAGTCATGTTAAAAAGTGGGTACAGGGGCTAATATGGTTGAGAACCACCAGGCTAACCCACCCAGCCCCTGTGGATCAAGGCTGCACAAGGACAATTTTGGGTAGTGAGGAGGAGGTAGAAGGTTGTCTCCCTTCCCCACTCGGGCCTCACTGCCAGGCCAGACAGGGGTGATCAAAGACTCCTGGCGGTGGCACCTTCCTCCTTGCAGGGAGTTTGTGACGCTGGGGCACAGTTAAAACTGGCTTCCCAACGACACTGTATTTCTAGTTGCAATGCAACGAAACCACAAAACTAGACTATTTCTGACCATTAGCCTACAGGTCAGCAGGAAAGGGCTGCCCCCTCGCGGCCCCAGCCAGCCTCGCTCACCTCTAGGATTTTGGCCAGCTTCTTGCTGCTCCTCAGCTCCAGGGAGGCCTTGTAAATGCACTCGCAGCTGGCCGCAATCTCCTCCGTCTTCTCCTGCAAGGTGGTCTTGAAGTGGAGGCTTCGCAGCCGGGTTTTGTACTCCGGGACCAGGAGCATCTGGAAGGCAAAGGGGTCCAGGGGTGGAGGTGGCGGCAGCAGCAGAGCTGGGCAGGGGCAGCTCCGGGCTCTGCTCACCAGCCTGGAACACCGCTGGGGCATTTTGCCCTCAAAGGGGACACTGGCCTCTTTGGCCCCTCCCAGTGTGGCACCCGAGGCAATTGACCCCCCTCCTCCCCCGCAGCACCGCTGCCTCGAGCCACCTGGAATTGCGTTTCAGCTGATGGCACGACGGCCTCCGGGACATCTCGAGAAGCTTGTATGAAGCCCAGGAGCTACCAGATTTAGAGCAGGCCACGGCTGGAGCAAGGGGGAGGTACTCTAGAATGCCCCCCCTTGCCCTGGCTCCACCTCCTCCTTTTTTGTCAAACACAGCATGGAAAGGGAAGGAGGAGGGAGAGTGCATCCTCTCCTCCCCCCCCCAGCACGTCAGCTGGAGGGAGCATTCTTGTGAGAGGTCCAGCCTCTCAACCCAAAGCAGCAGAGATGGGTGGTGCCGTCGCTCCCAAGTCAGCCAGGTGACAGGTGCCCTCCTTGCAGCCCCCGCCACACCCAGCCCCCCACCTTATCCCCTGCCAACTGGGCAGAGAAGCCGTTTTCCAAGTGGGGCTCCTTTTGTCTCTCGCAGGGGAAGAGTCCCTGTTCCTCTTCCTCCCAGCACAGTCTTTTCTAGCGGCTATTTGCTGGGGTTCCTCTACCTCTTTTTAGACTGTGAGCCTTTTGGGAACAGGGAACCGTTTAATTGACTGATTTTTGCTATAAACCGCTCTGTGGACTATTTTGGTTGAAAAGCGGTACATAAATTTACCAACAGCAAAAAAATTACAAAGATTTACAAATAGAAATGGAAAAGTTGTAGCCGAAGATGAGAGCAATCCCTGTGGCGATTCACACTCTCAGTGCAATTCCAAAACACCTTGAAGACCACCCAGGCAGCAGAGGGACCACAGAAAGTATCACTGATCAACCACAAAAAGCAGCTGAACATTTTGAGAGAATATTTATAATGTCAAAATATGAGAAAAAGTCGGGCATCAAGTGTCCTCGAGAACGTCTCGATGTCTGCATAGAACAAGCTCATTAATAACATCTGTCTGACTGTGTGAACATAAACAACAACAACAACACACCTTCCCAAAGTTTCCTACAGGGTCCATGCCTAGCCTTGCTACTGGAGAACAAAGCACACTTGCCACGCTATCTTTCTACTTACAGGGACTTTGTGAAACAGATTCGTTTCATATGCCTTCACATGAACCTCCCAGAGGCATATCTAGGGTGTAGCGTGGGGTGGCAAGAGCCATGGGTGCCGTTTCCTTGGGGGTGCCGATGGGGGTTCAGCCCCCCCCCACAGCACCCCAGAAGACACACTCTCCCTCTGCTTTCCCTCGCCTCCAATCCCCAGCCAGGAGGAACCACGCGCCCCTGGCTGCCTTCCCCCCCGCCCCTGCCTCCAATCCCCGACTGGGAGGAACCACGCAGTATCTCCTGGCCGGAGATCAGAGGCGAGCGAAAGCTGCATCTTCCCCCCCCCCCGCCTCTGATCCCTGGCTGGGGGCAACCGCGCCTCCCTGCCTGGACAGCCAGGGACACGCAGTTCCTCCTGGCCAGGGATCGGAGGCGAGGGAAGGCACGCGCCTCCCCCCCCCAACCAGGGAGGTGGCAGTTCCTCCTGGCCAGAGGCCAAGGGTGTGTGTGTGGCTTCTCTCTGCATGGAGAGAAGCCATGACATCACAACGTTGTGATGTCATGATGTGCCATGGGCACCATTTCGCCCTGGTACGCCTCTGGAACCTCCAGCCTGTCTCTAGTCCGTTTGGGACTCTGGGTTCGAGATTCGGGACTCACCTGCAGGACAAACTGGTCCGGCTCGCTCAGCTTGCTGGGGTCGCCCTGGTAACGGTGGAACTGCTGCACCTCCTCCGCGTCGGGCGCGTAGAGCAGCAGCTGCTTGATGTGCGAGGCCTCCAGGCGGTCGCTCTCCATGGTCAGGAGGATTTGGCGCAGCTCAATGTGAGAGAGCTTGAGGTGAGCTATCAGGATGGCTGCGCAGAGAGGGAGAAGCCCGTCAGTCGGAGGAGGGCACAAGGCTCGGGTTGCAAGGGTGGCCGCTAGGCAGATGTCGAGAGTGGCACCAAAATGCCTCTTCGGGCTTTGCCACGTGCCAGGGGAGAATATAGGTGATTCTGCAGCGTGTGGCAAATATGCCCCCGTCTGCCGTACCCCCAGCAGATTGCAAAGTGAGGCAGAAAGCATCAGGACAAGCCATCACGAAGTCAATTCCAAGTGAGGGCAAGACTCTGCGCCCTCGCTCTGCAGTCACCGTGGAGCCTGCCAGACACCTGCCACCGCCGTAGTCACCAGCACCGCAAAACAGGTGGAGGCAGCAAAAAAGCCCAGTTCTGTACAGCCTTGTGTTGTGTCCCCCAATTTGTCGTGTCCCCCACCCCCCAGTTGGTTTTTTATTAAATAAGTTATCACTGCCTTTCCCCCACAAGGAGGGCATCCAAGGTGGCTGTTCTATGAAGAACCTTTGGATCAGCCCCTGTGAAAACGAAAAGGGCTGCAGGAAATGGGCGCATCAGTGCTCCCCAACGTGGCCCCAGAAGTGCCACAGGTGACTGCGCATGGCTCCATGTATACCCGGACCAATACTGCTACCCCTCCGCCCACCTCACTCCAGTAAGGACTTCCACTGCTTGGGCAGGGAAGGGACAAGACCAGTGGCGTCATGCAGCCGGAACGCTGGGCGGGAGGAACGGGTGAGCGGCAGCCCGCCCGTAGCGTAC
>JAJKFI010009664.1:0-15413 GCA_029204185.1 Lerista edwardsae
TACTAGCTTTTTGTTACCCGGCGTTGCCCGGGTAACAAAATGATCTTCCAGAGTTTATGAGCTTTGCACCTCTTCTCGCCCCCCACAACGACGGGGGCCGAACCCGGACTCCAACTGCGTCCGGATCGTCACCCGGACTGGTCGCCAATTTCGCCCGTTTTTGGCCATTTTAACTTTGGGGGCCCTGTGCACTCCCACCCCCGGGGGCACTGGGGGGGCCTGACCCTTGCATTGTTTGTCACCAGGCCGCAAGCACGCGCATGCCGAGTCTGGCGCCAATCGCTCCAGGCGTTGCAGCGGGGCATGGTGGGCATCTTGTTTCGCACTCCTTCCTGCCCCCCACACCGGGGGGGGCCAAACCCGGACTCCCACAGCGTCGGGAGCATCACCACTCGGCTCGGCGCCCCCGGAAACTACAGATTCAATGCCGATTACAGCTGTTTTTGACTGATTTATGCAGGGCCCCCTGCGTACACCCACCCCCGGGGGCGCTGGGGGGCCTGCCCCCGCAGTGTTTGTTGCCAGGCCGCAAGGCACGCACGTGCCAAGTTTGGTGCACATCCCTCCAGGCGTTCCAGCATGGCATGGTGGACATTTCCTTTCGCACCCCTTCTCGCCCCCAACACCGAGGGGGCCCCGAACCTGGACTCCAAGTGTATCGGGAGCTTCGCCGCTCATCTCAGCGACCTCGGAAACTATGGATTCGACACCGATTTTGGCTGTTTTTGACCGTTCTCATGCAGGGGCCCCCACGCACCCCACCCCCGGGGGCGGTAGTGGGGCCTGACCCCCGCAGTTTTGTCGCCAGGCCTCAAGGCACGCGGGTGCCGAGTCTGGCACCAATCGCTCCAGGTGTCGCAGTGGGGTATGGCGGACATCTTGTTTCGCACCCCTTCACGCCCCCCACGCTGAGGGGGCTGAATCCAGACTCCCACGGCAACGGGAGCGTCGCCACTCACCCCAGAAACTAAGGAACCGATGATGATTTAGTCCGTTTTCATGCGGGGGGCCCGGGGCACCCCCACCCCCGGGAAGCTAGGGTGGCCTGACCCCCGGAGTGTCTGTCGCCAGGCCGCAAGGCATACACATGCCGAGTTGGGTGCGCATCGCTCCAGGTGTTCCAGCAGGGCATGGCGGACATTTTGTCTCGCACCCCTTCTTGCCCCCTACGCCAAGGGGGGGCCCAGACCCGGACTCTGATGGTGTTGGTACCGTTGCCACTCGTCCCGGCGACCATGGAAACTACGGATTTGATGCCGATTTCGGCCGTTTTCGACCATTTTCACGCGGGGACCCCTGCGCACCCCTGCCCCCGGGGGTGCTAGGGGACCCCAAACCCCTCAGTGCTTGTGGCCAGGCCGCTAGGCTTCCGCATGCCGAATTTGGCGCCAATCGGTCCAGGCGTTCCACCAGGCCATGGCGGACATTGTGTTTCGCACCCCTTCTTGCCCCCCATGTCGAGGGGGGGCCGAACCCAGACTCCAACGGCGTCGGGAGCGTCGCCGGTCGTCCCGGCAACCCCGGACACTGTGGACCCGACTCCGATTTCGGCCGTTTTCGGCCATCTTCACGCGGGGACCCCAGCGTACCCCTGTCCCCGGGGGTGCTAGGGGGCCCCGACCCCAGCAGTGTTTGTGGCCAGGCTGCTAGGCTTCAGCATGCCAAGTTTGGCGCCAGTCGGTCCAGGCATCATAGTGGGGCATGGTGAACATTTTGTTTCGCACCCCTTCTCGCCCCCACATCGAGGGGGGGCTGAACCCGTACTCCGACAGCGTCGGGAGCATCGCCGCTTGTCCCGGCGACCCTGGAAACTACTGATTTGACGCCAATTTCAGCCGTTTTTGAGCGTTTTCATGTGGGGACCCCCACGTACCCCCACCCCCAGGGCGCTAGGGGGGCCCATCCCCCGCAGTGTTTGTGGCCAGGCTGCTAGGCTTCCGCATGCCAAATTTGGTGCCAATCGGTCCAGGCGTTCCAGCAGGGCATGGCGGACATTTTGTTTCACACCCCTTCTTGTCCTCCCATGTCAAAGGGGGGCCAAACCCAGACTCCAATGGCGTTGGGAGCATCGCCGCTCATCTCGGCGACCCCGGAAACTGTGGATTTGATGCCGATATTGGCCGTTTTTGACCGTGTTCAAATGGGGACCCCCGCGTACCCCCACCCCCGGGGCGCTAGGGGCCCCCGCCCCCCGCAGTGTTTGTGGCCAGGCCGCTAGGCTTCCGCATGCCGAGTTTGGTGCCAATCGGTCCAGGCGTCACAGCGGGGCATGGTAGATGTTTTGTTTCGCACCCCTTCTGGCCCCCCACATTGGGGGGGGGCAAACCCAGACTCCAACGGCATCGGGAGCGGCACTGCTCATCTCGGTGACCCCGGAAACTGTGGATTTGACGCCGATTTCAGCCGTTTTTGACCGTTTTCACGTGGGGACCCCTGTGTACCCCCACCCCCGGGGGTGCTAGGGGCCCCTGACCCCCGCAGTGTTTGTCGCCAGGCCGCAAGGTGTATGCGTGCCGAGTTTCGTGCCGATCGCTCCAGGCGTTGTGGAGCCTATGCGAGACATACATACATACATACACACACACACACACACACACACACACACACACACCCAGGCTCTTCTTTATATATATAGATTTTTATTCTGCTTTTCTGTGAGACCATATTCAAAGTCCGCGATGAGAGATAGTATACAACATAAGATAAAATACAACAAAATGCACTTAAGGCCCAATCCTATCTAACTTTCCAGTACTTTTGCAGCATCAATGCAGGCCCAAGGTGAAAGCGGCCAGTTTGGTAGGGATCTGCTGCTGCACAGCAGCTTGCTTCTGGATCTGGTTGGTGGCACTCAAGAGGTGGATGGGCACCTCATTCCTGAGAGCCAGCACAGGACGCCCCTCCAGGAGCCAGTTCCGTCCGCTCCAGATAGTCCATCCCAGAGACACTGCCTCAACCACTTGGCTTCAGAGCTGGCACACCTCCTTCAAGCCCTTCCCCGTTGAAGCTGACAGAACAAATGTTCCTTTACCTTGAGGAAGCCTCCGTGACTCCCCTCTGCCCCCTGCAGATTGCATTGGACCAGCTGCATAGGCATTGGGAAGTTGAATAAGATTGGGGCCTAAGGAGCGTAAGTTTTATATTAGAGTTTTGTTGAAACTCTCTACCTATTGTGTAGATTGCAGGGAAATAATCACTGGATTGAAGACATTTGTGCTAGTGTTTTTTTAAGTGTTCCATTCACACTTCCCCAGGAGTAAGGCCCATTGGAGTCAATGGGGCTTACTTCTGAGTAGACATGCAAAGGATTGGGCTGTAATTTTTGCATTTAGAAAGGCCCTTTAACTTTCTACCAATGTTTCTTTTACCTTTCCAGATCCTTCTTGTTTGGAATCTTCTCTGGACAAGCCAATCCTACAAAGTATACCCATAATTGGGTATAAAATAAAGGCAAATTAAATAGACTCTATGAAGAGGCAGTCTTTTTAGGGGGCAACTAGAAAGTATCGAGGCCATCATCTCTCTTCAGGAAAGCCATTGTTCATAAACTTGCTGTGGTCATCAACTATGTTTTTTGTTGCCTTTTTGTGAATGGTTTCCTGAGTTTGTAATGGATTCCCTCATGGCTTACTCCATCAAAACCCTTTTTGAGCTATATAACGTGGGCTAGACTACACTGGAGGACAGTTTCAGCACGTGAAGGACATTGGACAGATTCCCAGTCTCTTTTTCAGAGTCCCCAAATGGAAGGAATATTCTCAAAGAAAATGTAGATGCTGAAGTCTTTTCTTAGGCTCTATATGTGCTCATACAGTGCTCTCTCCTTAGACAGGTAAGCAGAAAACTGTCCTCATTGCCAGAAAGAATGGAGGAAGTGGTCTGTCAGTGATCACTTGTATTTTGCTTACACCTGCTGTTCGGTAGGAAGAGGGCTGCTTCCTAAATGCAGCAGTTATCATCAGGATGCATCAAGCTTGTGAAGATTGGTAAACTTTATGATGTTTACTGCTGGCGTTGCTGAAAGTTCAAGTTGTGTTTGAACTTTTTGCTGTGTCATATAATGATGGATGGACTGCCGGCTTCTGAATTCTCTGGAACCTCTCTATCCTCCAGATAGTATGCTGAGAGCTAGAAATTGCTGCCCTCCCCAAGGACAGGCAGATGTTGTAATAAAGTTCACATAACTGTGCAGTAAGAGTTTTACAGATAAAGAACACGTGCAATAGGTGTGATGGAATCATTGGAGCAAGGAAATGATGTCCCTCCTGACAGACCTTTAGAGTTACAGATGATGAATGAGGTACTGATGTATATAAAACACAAACAGGCTCAATGTCTCTTTTTATTAAAGGTGAAATGTTGAATGTTGCAAGCAACTTTTTTTTCCTAAATCCTAAATAAAATGTGCTAGGACCACTGAGGACTGGATATGGCAGAGGCCAAATTGAGCCTCCATGAAAATGGAGGCTGGATTAAGCTCATGCTCCCCCAAATGGCCATTTTGGCACTAGAGAGTCTTGGTTTTGTTCAACTAGTTATTGTGCACCACAGTTACATCCTTATCTGAGGCTATTTAGAGCAGCGACACCAAATAACGTGTGACGAGAGGGAAATGGACATGCACTGTTATTAAGAATATGAATACAGTATTGCTTTTCAACAAAAAGTTGGGGAAACAATCTGGAAAGAATTGGGGCCATGTTACATATTTGGGTAAAAATGGGTCCATACTCTGAAAAGATTGAAGGTGGCTTCCCTAGATGTACAAGCCATGGGGCACGGCTAGAAATTCAAATAAACATGGCATTGTGTGGCCCACCTGCCTTTTAAAATAAGCACTCCAGATAATTGTAAATGGACTATGGATAACTTTTTAATTAAAAGACTGCCATACAAAAATAAGACAAATAAGGGTCTTCTTGTGCAGCATTTAAGATTATAGTACAATTTGCCAGATGCGGTTTCCACAGAAGTCCTGTTCACCTTGGAGTTTTCGCAGAGACAGGACTTGGTTGATTGCATCCTACATAATAATACAATTCTAGTTAATTACGCATCACTCAATAGACGACCGCTTAATTGGATCACTGGTTAATTAGATTGCCTGCTTTATTTGATCAGATCCCTGGTAACAAAATAATTTGTGTTCGCATTCTGTGCACATTTTAATCACTTTTTGTTATTAAAAAGGTCTCTAGCAGGTCAGTTTAGGCCCAGTGGTTTTTGTTTGTTTTTTAAATCCATAATTCTGCAGCATAAAGCCATTGGAACTGGAAGAAAATAGCATGTGCTGTTTTCTCAATTTTTACAATTAGGTGGCCCACATGACTGGTTCTGGATGTCTGTCAGGTTCAGTTTTTATAGCTATAGCTATCTGGCTGCGACATTGCTGGGACACGTGCTATGGTAGTGAATAGGCAAACTCCAGACAAACATAAGCCTACAGGCAGCCTATGGGTCTCCTTGAACCCACACTAGCCATTTCACTGGCATTTGTACAAGGGGAGCCAGTGGGGCACTCTGAGGATGCAAGCCTAACCTGGACTTAGTCCGGCACAGTCAGGCCAGCAAAGTTTGGCTGGCATAAGGGACACTGTAAAGTATATTTGGACCACTCTCAGAGTCAGAGAGGCCAGCACACAGACGTGCGCCATCCTCCCCGACTGAGAGTGATCCAAATATGCTTTATGGTGGCCCTGGTGCTGGCCAAACTTTGCTGGCATAACTGTGTCAGCCTAACTCCAAGTTAGGATTGTGCTTTGAGGCAGGTTTTTAGGGATAGGATCCTGGAGCAAATTGCTGCCACTGGGATCCACTCCCCCTCCGCAGAAATTGCTCCCCCAATCCTCTCTGAAACTCCCGTTGCCCTCTCCACACCCACAACATGCCTCTCCCTCCAACTTACAAAAGCTGATGCATCTGGGGTCTGTAGCAGCACTTTGCAGCAATGGCTCAGGCTGGCCCAGAGGTAGTGTGCTCTGTACTCTGTTGCTGGGCATTTTGCAACAGCAGGACACTCCTCTTGTTGCCGTAAACAGCCCATAGGATTGTGCCAGAAGTTGTACATTTGATTTTTTGTCTTGAATTCTTTCATTAAAAGCATTCATATGCAACACAAAACAGAGAAAGAGTTTCAGGTATGATTCTTGGAGCATACCTGCATTATGAACTGTAAAATAGGGGTTTTATGTTGCCTTTGATCAGTTCCATGTATAGGCTTGCTGACTAGTTTTAGAGCTTTGTGCTAGAATTGTGATCTGCAGTGATTCAGATGTATCTATTCAGCTATTTTGCCAGCAGGGACTTGAGCCCTGTGTCGGAAGCCACTGCCAACCCCATGCATCCCCTACCAGGCCCACTCCTCCCCTCTCCCCACCCAGTCCCCTGCCTCATCCTGCCCTGATAGGCCTTACTGCCAGCCAGTACTGCTGGAGCACCGGTAGGCAGACATGTCATGTAGCAGGTATGCGGGGGTACGCGTGTACCGTTCCTAGGATTAGGGCTGGCCCCGCCCATTTGCCCGCCCACTTGTCGACTCCGTCGGCGCTCCGCTCCTCCCCCTGCAACGTTTGAGTTGCCTGCACAATCTCAGAGCCAGGTAGGCAGGCGGGCAGTGGAGCGAGGGAGACCGATGGCGGCAGCAGCGTGAGCAGGTAGGCTGCCTGGGGCTCCCTCCCGAGGAGGTGCGGCGGTTCCTGGGGGGGGAATCGGTAGCCCACGCGGTGGCCCTGGGGAAGGCCCGGGACACCGCGCGGCCTACCGAGGAGGCGCGGCGGTTCCTGGGGGCGGTTCATGGTGGGTGGGCCCCGACACAAGTGCCAATCAAAAATGAGTACCTGTTGCTAAATCATTTAGATGCCATTACTGCCTGTAGGCCATACCACCCACGCTGCAGCCCCAGCTTGGGCAGTACCTACTCTCCAGGTGCCATAAACGTGCTTCAGGGCACGTTTACAACACCCAGAGCCAGCAGTATGCACTGTTATGGCCCACAGGATTGGGCTTGACTCTGCTGTCCACCTCCCTCACACACACTCCTTCAGATTGTATTCAGTTGATAGAGTCTAGTAAAAAAAGTAGATGCTGTAAGCCTAAAGCATTTCCACCCCTGCTCTCCAGCACAGTTTTCCTAATGATTAAGGGCTCAGTCCTATCCAAGCTGGTGCAGCTGCAATGCAGCCCCAAGGTAAGTGAACAAATGTTTCCTTACCTTGAGAGGCCTCCCTGACTCCCCCTCCACCCCAGAATGCGACATACGCCCCATTGGGACTGCTACATTGGGGATGGCAAATTGGATAATATTTGGCCATAATCCATCCCTAAGGAACAGATTATAATATTAAGACACCTTCACTTTAAGGTATCATTCATGCTGTTTCAATTTTACGTGTGCTTTCAAAAGACACAGACATTGGAACTCAAGGCACCAATTCCATTATGCACTATGGATGCTGTTTCTCCTTGATTTCATGTACACTTTTCCGAAGTGCCCCCATGCTTTTCCTTCATCCTTTACTCCCCGCATGCAGTTCCTCCAGTTTACAGGACCAGAATGTTGACACACACTATACACCTTCATTAATGATTAAATACCATACAGGTTAATTCATGCCCTCAGTCACACGTCTCATGCTGTTACACATTAAATCTAGTATTTATTGATATTCTGGTCACATAAATTAGAGGAACATGGGGAGGGAGTAACGATAAAGAGAAAACTTGGGGGCATGAGAACATGTGAGATAAAGCGTCGTGTTCTGTTTACATAGTGCATAATAGAACCTATGTCTTATGGTCCATTGCCCATTCCTTTTAAAGAACAAGTAATACTGTATCAATAGTATCTTAAACTGATGTTTCTTTACCACAAGGAGACATCCAGCTACCTCTGACTCCACTGGATACAGTAGTAGTCATTTCTGTGCCATTATACCATGCAGCCAGGGCCGGCCTTAAGCCAATGTGACCAATGTCGTCACATTGGGCCCCACACTTTGGGGGCCCCTGAACCAGCGCAGTGAGCATATCGCTTGCTGCTGCAGCCAGGATCTCTATGGCAGTGATGTCATGCAGGGGGTACGCGGGGGTACGCGAGTACCAGTTTCTAGGATTACAGCTGGCCCCACCCACTCGCCCGCCCACTCGTCGACTCCGCCCTCTGCAACATTTGAATTTCCTGCATGTTTGAGTTGCCTGCATGTTCTCAGAGCCAGGCAGGCAGGCAGGCAGCGAGCAGAGCCTTTCCTTTCCTTGCCACTGAAAAATGAGTTGCTCTGGGGTTTTAACATGATGCCAGGCCTCCTTAACATGTTCTGGGGGTGCTGTGGAATACTGTTGCAACTGTTGGGTCAGTTTAAAATCATCTGAGGCCTCAAAAACGGCTTTTTTCATGTCACTTCCTGCCACGACATCACTTCTGGCTTATGACGTCACTTCCGGTGGGCGGGTCCCGACATGTGCCAATCAAAAGTGAGTACCTGTTCTTAAATCATTTAGATGACACCACTGCTCTATGGGCTGTAAGTCAGTGGGGTGAGCAGAGCAGTTTTACCTTGGGCCCTCCCACTTGCCCCTGCCTCCAAACGGCCAAAATGGGCCTCCTTGAAGTGGTTGGCGGTAATGTCATCATGTCTCCAGGTGCAGCACAACAAGCACTAATGAGTGGGGGAGCCCAAGGGAAGGGTGGGGGGCCTCGCAGGAATGCCCCATATTGGGCCCCACCACTCTTGAAGCCAGCGCTGCGTGCAGCACCACCAAACCATAGGATTTGGCCCTCAGTCATTTTAACTCAGATTTTTCTGGAACTCATTTTCAAGTCGATTGTGACAAACTTGACAAAACAGCATGACAAAATGCACAAATTTTACAATAAATACAATTTTCAGGTTTTATAATTGTAGAATGCAAAAATAAATAAATGCTGTAGCCTTAATTTACAGGCACTCCCATGTCGATATAGTGCAGAACAATACAACAGGATTGTAGTGGTGATTCAAGTTAGCTGTTCAACATAAAATATAAAAATTCAACACAATTGGGATTGCATGTGTCAGATGTTTCATTAGGCTTTGACTATGATATTTTGACCTATTGTGGAAAGTTCAAGGTTTGCTTTTCAAAAGAATATATAAGTGTGTATGAAAGAGGAAATAATTACCCATAGGCTACAATGTTATAACTTATACATCAAAATACATAAATAATATAAGATGAAGAAAAAGCATAACTTTCTGCCTAGATGCATTTGCCTTGCTGGGAATTAAAGAAAACTACATGGTCTTAAGAAGAGTTAGCCCATTGGCTATTTTACCAAGGACAGAATATCTGTGTGGGGTTTTTATGAATAAAAATAATCAAATTAGAGAATAAATTAGACTTTTCATAACATCCATTCCCATATAACCAATAAATAATAGACTTTACATTGTATAGCTAATATTTTTATTAGCAGGGTGGAAAAGCACAGTGTATGTCAAATAATTGAAATAAGGCCTCTTACGGTACTATTTAAAATTACATTTTTTAAATGGAAACTTTTGTTTTCTATAAAATCAGCTTGATGGTTTAAATAGTAAATATTATATTATTTATATTATTCTTAATATTACATAGATGTTCGAACATCTCTTTACATGTATCAAAGCATTGTTTAATGTTAGCTGTTAGTTTTCAAAGGGTTATTTGGTATAAAATTAAAGGAGCAGGGAATAGCCTACTTTAACCATGGATAGCTCAACTGATAATTTAACTTGGTTTCCATATAATTCAGGGTTAGGCAAGTGAACAAATTAATCATGGGGAAGCAACCCAGTTGTGTTCCTTGTTGAATTGTGGACATTGAAATGATAAAAGGAACGAGACTAGATGCATCTCTAAAGCTGCGATCCTATACACAAGCTCCTGGGAGTAAACCCCATTGAGTACAATGGAACATTTCCGAATAGACATGCTTAGGATTGCACAGCTAGTCCTTGTATCATCAGTGACTCTCCTCATGGTAGCTTCCTTGGCAAGATGTTCAAGCACGGTATGCCAGCCAGCAATTACAAGAACAAGTTCCTACTGCCCATCATTTAATTGTTTGTGATAATTTACAAGCAATATTTGTGACAGCTTCTCAAGAGCATTCCAACCAGTTCCTTAGACCAGAAGAGTTCTGATTGCATACTGTAATCATTATGATAGAGACTCAAAAGTCTACCATAAAGGAGATAGCCAGCATTTTGACAGGTTTTTTTAAAAGTGTTGGTTAAGATGTAGAAGTTCTATACTATACTGTACATCCGAAATCAATTATAGAGTCCCCCAAATACTGGGAAAACTGTTAAGAGTGTCCCTGGATGTTTTGAGTTCATTCCAACGGCTACATTCAAAAAGTGGTTCCACTTAAGAGGTGCAATTCTAACTCCTTTTCTTGCTATTCAAAAAACTGTCAGCAACTACAATGTGAATAGAAAGACAATTTCAATTTTCCATGAAGCAATTTATTTTCTTTGCCCTTGGACTTTGTGCAATTGCAGAAATGACGACTTGGTTCTGCAAGTAAATGCAATGGGGTGAAGTGGTTAACAAGGACCATCAAGTTCTTTGTAGGCCTCTAGTGAATAATAATGTGCAAATTTAGTAACATATTAAATTTTGAAGTGAGCTATAAAACAAGGTGCTTTAGGTCCTCATAAAATATGATTTTAATTCTAAAAAAACTGTGTTAGTTAAGAGTTTCATAAAACTCAAACATCAAAAACTTGGTCACGAAATCTCTTTCTATTCTCTGTCTGTACCATGTTAACTATCTGCAGGCATTAACCTCCTAAAATTATTGTCCTGACTTTCCTATCCAAATGTTCTAGTTTTCTTACTGCTCAATCCTATGGGCACAATCTGCTGTCACCCCGGCCTTGCTAGCATTTCGTGGCCCGCTAGCAAAGCCATAGGAGCCAGGATGTCCTGTGCCACCAGTAACAGGGCACAGATTGCCAGGCAGAGCGAAGTGGTTGCAGAGGTGATGGCGCAGGGGTGAGGATTGGGTTGGGAAGGGGTGGGAAAGGATCTCGGTGGTAGCACACACTCTGAGATTCCATCTTTTCCCAGCCCTACACACCCTGATTCTCTTTGGACGTACACCAGCCAAGTAGCTGTCATGGGTCTGAGATCTATTGGAGGCTAGGCAGACTACAGGGAGGTAAGTAAAAATATTTTTTCTAACCTCTTTCAGGTCAACTAGTTCATCCACCAACATAGCATGCCATGTACACTCCATCCGTGGCATTATGCACTATAGGCTGGTGGGAAGTACGATTAGGCTGTACGTCTGTAGAACTGTATCTTGTGATTTCATGGATTATCAGGTTATTACCACCTTAAAATCTGTAGAGAGCAATACGCTAAGGCTGCAATCCTATGCAAACATACCTGGGAGAAGTCATGGAAGACATGGAACATAGTGAATGGCAGGGGCGCCAACTTGCTTGGAACATTGGGGGTGCTGAGTAGCCACACCCCCGATGTAACCACATCCGAAGTAGTCACACCCCCTGACGTAACCACACCCACTGTCATTGCAGCCCAGTCTGCTATGCAAGGCAGCCCCTACTGAGCCCGGGCTCGATCGCCGTGGTCTGGGCTTGGAAGAGGCTGCCTGCCTGCCTGTTCCCCACCAGTCTATTGAGCTCTGCCTTCTGTGGCCAGCTGCTTCCTCCAAGAGGTCCCCAAGCACAGCGTGCCAGAGAAGCGCCTCTCTCTGGACTGCGCGGCTGTCTCGGTTCTCCTTGGATTTCCCTCCCCTCCAACTAGGCTGCTTATGCTGGCAGTCATGGCAGCCTCTTGTGGCAGCGAGTCCTGCGGGCTGGCCCTGCCTCATGCAAAGCAAGCAGCCTTTTGGGGTTGTGCTGTAGGGAACATGCATCATCGTTCCTGGAGCGCTCACTTTGCACATGGCCAGGTCACAGTTCGGCTCCCGCATCTCCAGGCAGGGCAGGGTACCCCAGAGGGCGGCTGTCCGGTCCGCTACCTGCCCGTGCCCCGTGGGGGCTGTGCACACAGCTCTGATCCTCCTGCGCCATCACGGGACAGGGCTCTGAGGCGCAGGGCAGGCAGGAACAAGCGCGGCACCGAAAGCTCCCCTGTTGGCCACAGCCAGGTGCTCGGCACTGCGGGGCCTCCGGAGGCACACCCTCAATCCCCTGCCCGCCTGCGTGCTCACCTGCAGTGCCTCGCATCACGGCACCTCCATGTTTGGCGCTGGGCCGGGAGCACGCCTGTTCATCGGAGCTGTCAGGCCGAGCCGAGGGCGGTGCAAGCATGCGCAGAGACCATCTCAGGAGGTCCCACAGTGCCGAGTGCCTGGCCCAGCGCCGAACATGGGATGCTGCGATGCAGGCAGCCTCTTCTGAGCCCAGGCTCGTCCATCAGTGGTCTCTGCGCATGCTCACACTGCCCTCGGCTCAGCCTGGCCACTCCTGCGAAAAGGCGTGCGCCCGGCCCAGCGCCAAACGTGGGGGTGCTACGATGCAAGGCAGCCTCTTCCAAGCCCAGACCGCAGTGATCGAGGCAGGCTAGCTTGCCCGCTCTGGCCTTGGAAGGGGCTGCCTTGCATTGCGGCACCCCCATGTTTGGCAGTGGGCCGGGAGTGTGCCTGTTTGTCGGAGCGGTCAGGCTGAGCCGAGGGCAGCGTGAGCATGCACAGTGGTCATGTTGGGATCAAGCCAATGAGTTCCTTCCCTAGGTGCCAGCGACACCTTGGGAAGGAGCTCATTGGCTCTATCACAACGCAACCACTGCACATGCTTGCACTGCCCTCGGCTCGGCCTGTTTACTGCTGGGCCTTGTGGAGTGCACCTGATTGCTCCGACGAACAGGTGCGCTCCCAGCCCAGCGCCAAACACCCAAATATTGTGCGTGCTGACAGCATACCAGCACCCATGGAGTTGGCACAACCGGTGAGTGGCATCCACAATTCCTCTTTCTTTGGAACCTGGTGTCTTCCACTGCAACAAGGAGCCCTTGTTCTGCAACAAGACATTTGTTCTAGAAGCCTAGATGGCAAAGCTAAGGGTGGGAAGCCCAAGAAAGTGGTGGATCATTGGCTGAGAGCAGAGCAGGGGATCCCTCACCTCAGGTCAGCCCCAGGAGAGCCTCCTTGATCAAGGAACACAGTGGGCGGACAAGGAAGTGATGGCCGTGAAAGGGTGTTTTAGGGTTCCTTCAAGAGGGAAATGGGGGTGGTGGTGTTCCTATGGGGGGCAAAACGCTGTTGCAAGAGCCTGAGCTCATGTGTAACATGGCCCCTCCCCCTCAGAGCCATTCATCATGGCTGCTCTCAGCATTGCTCTTCAACCTGCGAATGGCAAGGGGGAGGCAAGGGGGAGGGCTGCGTTACACAGGAGCTCAGGCTCCTGCAACACTTTGCGTTTTGCCTTCCTTGAAGGAAGGCCACTGGATGAGGAGCTAGGACTTGGGAACTCCAGAGGGCAGGAAGAAGCTTTCCAATAATCCCCAGGGACTGCAGCTTAGATAACCTAAGCTGATTTGAACATGACTGATGGGAAATGACAAGAAGACATACTAACTTATCATCAAGAGGTTTCCCCCTCACACTCAAAGTTTACCATTTTGTTATATACCAAAACTTCAATTATTGATTCAGCTTGTTACAGAAATAAGGGCAGCGATGTGGCTTCATTTGACTTTTAATCGACGCTTTCCCCCAATGTATCTTTTCTTTCACTTTGGCCCTGTCAGAAGTAAAAGTATGCTCAATAGAAGAAAATATTTCTGAAAATAATTAAAGCTAAAGTCTACTTTTCGCCTTTTAATCCCTAGAATAATATGAGGTGGATCATTAGATGCAGCAGGTGTTTAAATACGAAGACAGGCACCTCCAATTAGCTAGATCGCCAAAAGAGCCACAAAAAAGGTTATAGCAATTCACCACAGCATGGAAAAGAAGCCCGTATTTCCTATAGAATTAGCATAACTTGTGGGATATCTGACTTTTGAACAGCCAGCATTCTAGGCAAGGCTCATCAAGCCACATTCAAAAGCAAATGCCATTTTCTTTTTTTCAGCATTATAAAAATGATATTAAAAAAAAAGATGAACTTTGTTCTCAGTCAATATCTATCCGTGTCATTGCCTGCACAGCAGAGGGTTTTTGAAGATAGTCTTCAATAACTGGAAATATTCATTGGAAAACAAAATCTGACATTCTTATAGTTCAACTATTACTATTTTAGTACTCTTGATGGTGAAAATTAGAAAAACAGACAACCTCTCCCTTAGCTGTTTAGAATGGATGCGGTCAGGTGTGTTGATGCAGCGTAGCACATGGAAGGGAAACAGAGTCTCCCCTTCCTAAAGTAGGGATGAGGAGGGTAGAGATTTATTCTCCATTTCAGTGAGGCTAAGGTCTAGTTTAGATGAGAGAGGGCATTCCTATTCTGTTTCTACTTATAGGATTAGAAGAGGGGAACAAGAAGAAGAGACTTCCTTCGTTAGGGCCCAAAAGAAACTATGATCATTATAAAGAATTATTATAATCCATAGAAAATGAGGCTGGTTCAAAATTAAACAAATAAATAGATTGATGTCAACATTAAACATTTTGGGGGCAGGGAAGTAGGTTAACCTAATTGCAAAGATGCCTCTTGCAACAAGGCAGGGTGGCCGCTGATCCAAACCTGGACATTGCATACTACCATATAATGGTAGATCTTATGTCTGCTATATGGCACAATCCTATTCTTACCCTTCACTGGTGCAATAACCAAGTTGTAACGCAGCTCAGGGACAGGGAACTTATATCTGAGTAGCTCAGGGGTAGGGAAGGTAGGAAGGGGGTTAATGGGATATTGGGGTGGGCAAGGGGCAGGAGATGGGCAGATTGGGTCCTAGGAATGGGCCGGATCGGTGGCAGCAGCCCACACCATATAACTTTCCCCCTCCCTGGATCTGAAATCTTGACATGGGTCAACTCAGACTTGCACCAGCTATTTAGTGGGTGCATGCCTGAATACACCCATTATGCAGGCTGGGGCTTTTCAAATGGGAAGGGGAGAGACACTCTGCCTTCCACTCTCCTCTGCTGTCCTCACATTCTCTTTCACAACAGAAGCCTATGGAGCAAACAAAGCCAGAGTAGCAGGTGGTCAGGTAGCAGTGTGCCACTCACATGTTCATGGGAACACATGTTTCCCTCACCACCACATTGTGGATCGATGAAGTCAGGTACAGAGAATTAGAGGTAGAGTCAGAAACGTTGACTTTAACCGGAATATCATTTAAGAGAAATAGCCATCAATGTATGTAGTGCATCTCATATAAAGAAAAATTATTTGTTGTTCACAGATGTTATTCTGTTCTCAACCTCTATGAAATACGTAGAACCAAGAATAGGGGGATCATTCCAGATTACA
>JAJKFI010009667.1:0-10072 GCA_029204185.1 Lerista edwardsae
CCCCCCCATTGCGTCTCGGAAGTCATCTTTTGGCGCCAAACCTAACATTTGAACTGCCTGTTTGAATTGTGGCGCAGGAAGTGCTTTGGTCAGGACGTCCGCGATGTTCTCCTGCGATGGACAGTAAAGCACGTCAATGTCCCCGTTTTGGACTGCTTCTTTGACATGTTTATGCTTTATGTCAACATGCTTAGAGTGCATCCGGATTCGTTCTGACTTAGCAACCTGGATTGCGGACTGGTTGTTCATCCAGATCTGGATTGGATTTGTTTGTGGAGCATCCAAATCCGACATCAACTGCCTGAGCAGGTGTAGGTAGTTGGTCACATGACTTAGGGCTGTGTACTCACTCTCTAGAGTGGAACACGCGATAGTCTTTTGCTTGTGTGACCCCCAATCTATCACGCAATCCCCAAGGCGTATGGCATAGCCTGTGGTAGATCTCCTTGTGTCATCCCCTCCAAAGTCACTGTCTGCAAAAACTTCCAATTGCAGTGCTCCTTTTGGGGTGATGTAGTATCTGTGGTTACTTGTGCCTTTCAAGTACCTGAGGATGCGTTTCAAGGCTATCCAATCCGCCTGTGTGGGATTTGCAGCCTTTCTGCTCAGGTGATTGACTGCAACGCTAATGTCTGGGCGCGTCCAGCATGCAAGATGTGTGAGTGAACCCAACAGTGAAAGGAACATGTTCTGGTTTGGAAATGGTGCAGACTCCTCTGCTTTTCCCTCTTTCCCTATCACTATTGGAGTTGAGACAACCTTACAATCTTGCATGCCCCATATCCGGAGTAGATCGCGGATCTTTTTCTCCTGACTGAGGAGAAAACCGGCATTGTCAGCTGTGGGTTCGATCTCCACTCCTAGGTATTGATTGACAGGACCAAGACATTTAAGTGTGAATGCCTTTTGCAGTTGTAGTGTGATCTGATTGATCTGTTGTTTTGTTTTTGCGAGGACCAGCAAATCATCAACATAACATAAAAGAACACATAATTTTTCTCCTTTTCCCTTTTTGAAAAGGCATGGATCAGCTGTGGAGGGGGTGAACCCCAATTTTTGCAGCTGCTCTTTAAGGCATAAGTGCCAGCTCCTTCCGCTTTGCTTTAGGCCATAGACAGCTTTCTTGAGGCGAAAATGTGAGTAATCGCTTTGCACACCTGGAGGTATTGTGATATATACCTCTTCCTGCAGGTCTGCGTGCAAGTAAGCTGTCCCAACATCAAAATGGTGAACTTGATAGCCTCTGCTGGCTGCTACGGCAAGCGCTGCGCGTAGCGTCGTGGCTGCGAGTGTTGGTGAGTAGATTTCCTCGAAATCTACACCTGGAATTTGTTTACAGCCACGGATCACTAAACGGGCTTTCTTTAACGGCTCAGCACCTTCCCGATCCTTTAGAACAAACACCCATCTGGAATCAATCGCGTGTTTTCCAGCTGGTAATGTTGCTGGCTCAAAGACCTTTAAGTCGTGCATTGCCTTTAATTCAGTCCGAATAGCTTGTAGCCATTCTTCCTTCTGGGCTTGTGGTAGCTCCATGACATCTTGGTATGTCTGAGGTACCTTTCCTACCTCTACCTGGTAGGTTAATCTTTGGGGTGGGACCCCACGCAAAGCCCTTGGAGGAAGGATGCGTCTGGTCGGAACAGCTTGTTCCGGTGTAGCTTCCTCTGAAGACGTGCTTGTATCTAACCCCGGAGTGGCCCCCCCCTCTTCCAGCAGCCTGTCAGGGCGTGCTGGTGTGGCAGGAGATGGCTCCTGTCTTTGTAGAGTTCTCTGAGGAGTTGATGCGGGCTGATCGGGAGTGCTTTCTAATCTTGCCTCCCCCCCATTTTCTGCAGCTTGTGTGGGGATGCTGACTGTTCTGTCAGCATGATCTGGCAGTAAACCTTGCTCAGAGAAATCGTAAGAGTTAGATATTGTGACAGTTTTGTGGTCAGGATTGAGGAATTTGAGCGCTTTGCAATTCGGTTCAATCCCAATAAACTGCAGCCGCCTGGCACGCGGGTCATCTTTTCTGCGTGTTTCCCGATCTGCATGTACAAAGGCGTATGATCCAAACGTCTTTAGAAATGCAAGATTGGGAGGTTTGCCGAATAGCTTGGTGTAGGGGACCCCGTCAATCGAACGGTGGTAAACTCGATTTGAAATAAATACAGAATATTTCATCGCCTCTCCCCACAACCCTTTGGGTAGTTTTGACTGCTCCATCAGCGCTCTGACCATGCTCTGGAGCTCACCGTTTTTCCTCTCCGCAACCCCATTATGCTCTGGGGTGCGGGGAGCGGTGAGCCTGTGGGTGATGCCCTGCTTTTCCAACCATTGAGACATCTCCCTACTCAGAAATTCACCTCCCCGGTCGGTTTGGATCGCCACTATGCGATGGCCAAACCGCCTTTCCGCCCACCTGACCCAATTGCGGATTTTATTAAAAGCCTCAGACTTCTGGCGCAATAAAAATGCAAAACTATACCTCGTAGCATCGTCCACGAGCGTAAGAACGTATTGCGCCCCCCCCTGCTGTCTTCTTCACAGGGCCGATTAAGTCCATATGCACCAGCTGTAAGGGGGTTTGAGTCTGGCGGTTGCTGAACTTCGGGATGGATGCGCGATGCGATTTAGTAAGTTTACACACATCACAGTCCACAAAAGCATCGCAGTCTTTTAAGTCCATTCCGTGCACAAGTTCAGCTGTCTTTTTCACATAGTCATGATTTAAATGTCCTAATGAAGGTGCCACATGTGCCCACAGGATCGGTGCCTTGGTTGATTGAAGCACACAGTTGCCTGTTGATTTCCTGTTGTCTTCGCTCCAAGCACGAACAGCCGATACACTCGGGGGACAGCTACACAAAGATTCCCCCTCTCAAGTGTGCAGACGTCGTCTTGGAAAGTCACTTTAAATCCATCTCCTTGAAGGGTGCCAAGGCTGAGCAGATTCCTCGACATTGTTGGCACACACAGCACATTCTTCAAGGTAGTCTGCAGTTGTGGCAGAAAAACCTCTCCAGCGCAAACTACTGGCGCTGTTGTTCCATTTGCGAGTGCGACAGTTTCACGATCTGTCTCGCACTTGCTCGTGAGTAAGTCAGCGGATGTCACGATATGGTGGCTTGCTCCCGAGTCCAACAACCAGGATCCTCGCGTGCGCCTACCTTCCGCTGAACCCACGAAAGCGATACTCGCTTTGGGATGTTGTGCATGGGGCTTTGGAAACTGTCCTTGCCCCGTGCCCTGCTCACCTTGGGGTTTTTTCTTCTTTTTAGAGCCTCCTTTCTTCTTGGCACACTGGTATGCGAGATGTTGGGTTGATCCGCACACATAGCACTGTCTCACACTGGCGCACACTTGCGCCTGGGACTCATTCTTGGGCTGCTGCTGCTTTTTCCCAGAAATATTGTTTTTCCCCTTTCGGAATTCTCGCTCCCTCTGGTTGTCTGCCCTTTTGTCCGCTTCCTCGAGAAGACGTGCGACGACAAGGGTGACAGTCAGTTGTGCTGCAGGGATGGATTCCAAAGTCAGGGTAAACATGTCCCAAGTCTCATCCAGGGAATTGAGGATTGCGAAAACTTTAAGCCTTTCCTCGACACGTTCCCCGATTGCCTCAAGATCTTTGAGGTTTTGCTGCATTGCTCTTAGGTGGACCCGTAAGTCCCCCCCCCAGGTTCAAGACGCGATCTCCACAGCTTGCGCGTCAGAATCATGCTGGAAGTCAGGGATGCACGTGCAAACAACTCTCTTAATGTGGTCCAATAGTCCATAGCATGTCCGAGATCGCGAACATAAACTAAGAGATCCTCAGAGATTGCAAGACCGATGGTCGCCTTCGCCTTCCTGTCAGCTGCTTCTTCTGCAGCGTTCGTGGGAAGCGCTTGAGTGTGCTGCCAAAGGTCGTCCTTTTCCAGCAGCAACCGCATCTTGTGTGCCCATTGCACATAGTTGCTGTCATTGAGAAGTGGAATGGGAATGTTGAAAGGCAATGGGAATGTTGAAAGGTTGCTGCGCCATCCCGATTCCGGGCCCAGCGGGCTGCAGCGGTGGAACTTGAGGTGGTATCAGAGGGATGAAAGGACCTTGTCCTGGAACGAGCGGCGGTGGTGGGACGGGTGCTTGGCCGTCGGGAGGTCCCGCTGGGAGAAAGAGAGGTCCGAGATCGTCGTCTTCCGATTCGCCCTCTTCGCTTTCCCCGGATTGCTCGGGTTCTCCTGGGTCGCCAACGTCCTCTTCCCCCGCTCCGTCACCAAGGTCTTCTACCTTGACTTCCTCTGTCTCCTCTTTGTCTCCACCGGTAGCTCCTTCCTCATCAGACATCTGTCAGGACGTCCGCGAGTATAGGGATGCAGCCACATTCACCACTCAGTCTCTGCTCCGTGGATTGGGTCCGCGGCAAACCCCTGCAGGGTTACGGCTGAATCTTCCATAACCTGTTGTTTATTTGGAGTGTTTATAGCAGAGTTGGGGGCTTGTGGACCCATTCAGCGCTTGCCTAGCGCGATCGGAGCGGAGGAACGAAGCGATCGCTACATTTCAATAACAAAGTCTTTTATTGGTTACAGTAGCGATAGTTAGAAAGCGAGAAGTTCTATTTGCCGGTCAGCGAAAGCCGGCGAAGGCTTGCCGCGTACAAGCGGCTTTTCAACGCATGTTGTTACATTCTCAGTTACAGTCTCAGTCTCTTTCTCTCAGTGCGCACACAGTAAAAAATACAAGTTATATAGGAACAAAGGGGTGTAGCCAGAGCATATCTGGTAGGTGGATACCTGAAGACCCTTGTGCCCCATGTTAACCAATGGGGTGCCCTTTTGAACATCATGATCTCATGAGAAAGTGGATGTTAGCTAGCCAGCGCTTCCCGTGAGAAACATTGCCTGCTTCTGTTACACTATCTAAAGGGAGTTCAGCTACTGTGTAGCAGGTTGCACTAACAAGCTGGGAAGCTGACCACCTCAAGGACACGCAGGTGCTCTATCTGATCTGAAGACGGAGAGACGGAATGCCAGTTTCCACTAGTTCTGGAGTGTGTGGTGTGAAACTGCAACACCCCCCCATTGCGTCTCGGAAGTCATCTTTTGGCGCCAAACCTAACATTTGAACTGCCTGTTTGAATTGTGGCGCAGGAAGTGCTTTGGTCAGGACATCTGCGATGTTCTCTTGCGATGGACAGTAAAGCACGTCAATGTCCCCGTTTTGGACTGCTTCTCTGACATGTTTATGCTTTATGTCAACATGCTTAGAGTGCATCCGGATTCGTTCTGACCCAGCAATCTGGATTGCGGATTGGTTGTCCATCCAGATCTGGATTGGATTTGTTTGTGGAGCATCCAAATCCGACATCAATTGCCTGAGCAGGTGTAGGTAGTTGGTCACATGACTCAGGGCTGTGTACTCACTCTCTAGAGTAGAACACGCGATAGTCTTTTGCTTGTGTGACCCCCAATCTATCACGCAATCCCCAAGGCGTATGGCATAGCCTGTGGTAGATCTCCTTGTGTCATCCCCCCCAAAGTCACTGTCTGCAAAAACTTCCAATTGCAGTGCTCCTTTTGGGGAGATGTGGTACTTGTGATTACTTGTGCCTTTCAAGTACCTGAGGATGCGTTTCAAGGCTATCCAATCTGCCTGGGTGGGATTTGCAGCCTTTCTGCTCAGGTGATTGACTGCAACGCTAATGTCTGGGCGCGTCCAGCACGCTAGATGTGTGAGTGAACCCAACAGTGAAAGGAACATGTTCTGGTTTGGAAATGGTGCAGACTCTTCTGCTTTTTCCCCTCTCCCCATCACTATTGGAGTTGATACAACCTTGCAGTCTTGCATGCCCCATATCTGGAGTAGATCGTGGATCTTTTTCTCCTGACTGAGGAGAAAACCGGAACTGTCAGCTGTGCGTTCGATCTCTACCCCTAGGTATTGACTGACAGGACCAAGACATTTAAGTGTGAATGTCTTTTGCAGTTGTAGTGTGATCTGATTGATCTGTTGTGTTGTCTTTGCGAGGACCAGCAAATCATCAACAAAACATAACAGAACACATAATTTCTCTCCTTTTCCCTTTCTGAAAAGGCATGGATCAGCTGTGGAGGGGGTGAACCCCAATTTTTGCAGCTGCTCTTTAAGGCATAAGTGCCAGCTCCTCCCACTTTGTTTCAAACCATAAACAGCTTTTCTGAGGCGAAAATGTGAGTAATCGCTTTGCACACCTGGAGGTATTGTAATATATACCTCTTCCTGCAGGTCTGCGTGCAAGTAGGCTGTCCCAACATCAAAATGGTGAACTTGATAACCTCTGCTGGCTGCTACGGCAAGCGCTGCGCGTAGCGTGGTGGCTGCAAGTGTTGGTGAATAGATTTCCTCGAAATCTACACCTGGGATTTGTTTACAGCCACGGATCACTAAACGGGCTTTCTTTAACGGCTCAGCACCTTCCCGATCCTTGAGAACAAACACCCATCTGGAATCAATCGCGTGTTTTCCAGCTGGTAATGTTGCTGGTTCAAAGACCTTTAAGTCGTGCATTGCCTTTAATTCAGTCCGAATAGCTTGTAGCCATTCTTCCTTCTGGGCTTGCGGTAGCTCTATGACATCTTGGTATGTCTGAGGTACCGTTCTTACCTCTACCTGGTAGGTTAATCTTTGGGGTGGAACCCCACGCAAAGCCCTTGGAGGAAGGATGCGTCTGGTCGGAACAGCTTGTTCCGGTGTGGCTTCCTCTGAAGAAGTGCTTGTATCTAACCCTGGAGTGGCCCCCCCCCTCTTCCAGCAGCCTGTCAGGGCGTGCTGGTGTGGCAGGAGGTGGCAGGAGGTGAGGAGTTGATGCTGGTCGATCGGGAGTGCTTTCTAATCTTGCTTCCCCCCCATCTTCTGCAGCTTGTGTGGGGATGCTGACTGTTCTGTCAGCATGATCTGGCAGCAAACCTTGCTCAGAGAAATCGTAAGAGTTGGATATTGTGACAGTTTTATGGTCAGGATTGAGGAATTTGAGCGCTTTGCAATTCGGTTCAAACCCAATAAACTGCAGCCGCCTGGCACGCGGGTCATCTTTTCTGCGTGTTTCCCGATCTGCATGCACAAAGGCGTATGATCCGAACGTCTTTAGAAATGCAAGATTGGGAGGTTTGCCGAATAATTTGGTGTAGGGGACCCCGTCAATCGAACGGTGGTAAACTCGATTTGAAATAAATACAGAATATTTCATCGCCTCTCCCCACAACCCTTTAGGTAGTTTTGACTGCTCCATCAGCGCTCTGACCATGCTCTGGAGCTCACCGTTTTTCCTCTCCGCAACCCCGTTATGTTCTGGGGTGCGGGGGGCGGTGAGCCGGTGGGTGATGCCCTGCCTTTCCAACCATTGAGACATCTCCCTACTCAGAAATTCACCTCCCCGGTCGGTTTGGATCGCCACTAGGTGATGCCCAAACCGCCTTTCCGCCCACCTGACCCAATTGCGGATTTTATTAGCAGCTTCAGACTTCTGGCGCAATAAAAATGCAAAACAATACCTCGTAGCATCGTCCACGAGCGTAAGAACGTATTGCGCCCCCCCTGCTGTCTTCTTTACGGGGCCAATTAAGTCCATATGCACCAGCTGTAAGGGGGTTTGAGTCTGGCGGTTGCTGAACTTCGGGATGGATGCGCGATGCGATTTAGTAAGTTTACACACATCACAGTCCACAAAAGCATCGCAGTCTTTTAAGTCCATTCCGTGTACAAGTTCAGCTGTCTTCTCCACATAGTCATGATTTAAATGTGCTAATCGAAGGTGCCACAGGTGCCCACAGGATCGGTGCCTTGGTTGATTGAAACACACAGTTGCCTGTTGATTCCCTGTTGTCTCTGCTCCAAGCATGAACAGCCGATACACTCGGGGGACAGCCACACAAAGATTCCCCCTCTCAAGTGTGCAGACGTCGTCTTGGAAAGTCACTTTAAATCCATCTTCTTGGAGGGTGCCAAGGCTGAGCAGATTCCTAGACATTGTTGGCACACACAGCACATTCTTTAAGGTAGTCTGCAGTTGTGGCAGGAAAACCTCTCCAGCGCAAACTACCGGCGCTGTTGTCCCATTTGCGAGTGCGACAGTTTCACGATCTGTCTCGCACTTGCTCGTGAGTAAGTCAGCGGATGTCACGATATGGTGGCTTGCTCCCGAGTCCAATAACCAGGACCCTCGCGTGCGCCTACCTTCTGTTGAGCCCACGAAAGCGATACTCGCTTTGGGATATTGTGCATGGGGCTTTGGAAACTGTCCTTGCCCCGTGCCCTGCTCACCTTGGGGCTTTTTCTTCTTTTTAGAGCCTCCTTTCTTCTTGGCACACTGGTATGCGAGATGTTGGGTTGACCCGCATACATAGCATTGTCTCACACCGGCGCACACTTGCGCCTGGGACTCATTCTTGGGCTGCTGCTGCTTTTTCCCAGAAATATTGTTCTTCCCCTTTCGGAATTCTCGTTCCCTCTGGTTGTCTGCCCTTTTGTCCGCTTCCTCGAGAAGACGTGCGACGACAAGGGTGACAGTCAGCTGTGCTGCAGGGATGGATTCCAAAGTCAGGGTAAACATGTCCCAAGTCTCATCCAGGGAATTGAGGATCGCGAAAACTTTGAGCCTTTCCTCGACACGTTCCCCGATTGCCTCAAGATCTTTGAGGTTTTGCTGCATTGCCCTTAGGTGGACACGCAAGTCCCCCCCCGGTTCAAGACGCGATCTCCACAATTTGCGCGTCAGAACCATGCTGGAAGTCAGCGATGCACGTGCAAACAACTCCCTTAATGTGGTCCAATAGTCCATAGCATGTTCGAGGTCACGAACATAGACTAAGAGATCCTCTGAGATTGCGAGACCGATGGTAGCCTTTGCCTTCCTGTCAGCTGCTTCTTCTGCAGCGTTCGTGGGAAGTGCTTGAGTGTGCTGCCAAAGGTCTTCCCTTTCCAGCAGCAACCGCATCTTGTGTGCCCATTGCACATAGTTGCTGTCGTTGAGAAGTGGAATGGGAATGTTGAAAGGCGCCGGCGGGGCGGCGGGAGGTTGCTGCGCCATCCCGATTCCGGGCCCAGCGGGCTGCAACGGTGGAACTTGAGGTGGTATCAGAGGGATGAAAGGACCTTGTCCTGGAACGAGCGGCGGTGGCGGGACAGGTGCTTGGCCGTCGGGAGCCTCCGGTGGGGGAAAGAGAGGTCCGAGATCATCCGATTCGCTCTCCTCACTTTCCCCGGATTGCTCGGGTTCTCCTGGGTCGCCAACGTCCTCTTCCCCCGCTCCGTCACCGAGGTCTTCTACCTTGACTTCCTCTGTCTCCTCCTTGACTCCACCGGTAGCTCCTTCCTCATCAGACATCTGTCAGGATGTCCGCGGGTATAGGGATGCAGCCACATTCACAATTCAGTCTCTGCTCCGTGGATCGGGCCCGTGGCAAACCCCTGCAGGGTTACGGCTGAATCTTCCATAACCTGTTGTCGATTTTGAGTGTTTATAGCAGAGTTGGGGGCTTGTGGACCCATTCAGCGCTTGCCTAGCGCGATCGGAGCGGAGGAACGAAGCGATCGCTACATTTCAATATCAAAGTCTTTTATTGGTTTCAGTAGCGACAGTTAGAAGGTGAGAAGTTCTATTTGCCGGTCAGCGATAGCCGGCGAAGGCTTGCCGCGTACGAGCGGCGTTTCAGCGCATGTTATAATAGTACAGGCGCACACACAGTAAAGTACAGATATATGGGAACAAAGGGGTGTAGCCAGAGCTTATCTGGTAGGTGGATACCTGAAGACCCTTGTGCCCCATGTCGACCAATGGGGTGACCCTTTGAACACCATGGTCTCATGAGAAAGTGGGTGTTTGCTAGCCAGCGCTTCTCGTGAGAGATATTGCCTGCTTATGTTACGCTATCTAAAGGGAGTTCAGCTACTGTGTAGCAGGTTGCACTAACAAGCTGGGAAGCTGACCACCTCAAGGACACGCAGGTGCTCTATCTGATCTGGAGACGGAGAGACGGAATGCCAGTTTCCACCAGTTCTGGAGTGTGTGGTGTGAAACTGCAACACACTGTGCCACCACGTCCCATGCTATAGGCAGGTCATAATTGAATTT
>JAJKFI010009675.1:0-11503 GCA_029204185.1 Lerista edwardsae
TTTTTTTTAGGTGCTTTCGAACTGCTAGGTTGGCAGGAGCTGGGACAAGCAACGGGAGCTCACTCCGTCACACAGTCTCGAACTCCCAACCTTGCGATTGAAAGCCCAGCAACAGCGGATTAACTCACTGCGCCACCACGTCCCATGCATGTCTACTTAGAAATAAATCCCATCAAGCTCAAAAGAGCTTCCTTTCAGGGAAGTGTGCAATTGAACTGCATCCTGTGATTGCTAAACAGCAGGAGCAGCTCTGAGGAGACTGTGCGGTCCGAATCAGGGCCACATGGCCTCCTGAGTGGGTATAGGATTCGGCCATATGGCCAAATCCTGGACCCGCCCATGTCCCACCCCAACCCCCTCCCCACACCACTCCCCATCCCGAAACGGGACAGAGCCTCCCTCGCGCCAACTGCCTTCGGTCAGTGCAAGGGAGGTTCCCCTCTGCGCTCTCAAGCCAACGCTATTTGTAGCGTCGGCTTGAGAGCTGTAATGCCAATGCGGTGGTGCCACTCGGTGCCCCTGCATCAGCGCTATGTCCGTCGCGTCAACGCTATAACGTAGTGTCAACGCAACGGGCAGTGTAGGGTTGTGCTGCCCATAGTATAGTTGCTGAGAGACTGAACGATGAATTGGGACACCCTTGACTGGAATTTCACTTCTCCCATGAATTTCTCCGGTGAATTTCTTAGCTTTCCAAATCTGCAATATGGGCATAATAATACTGACTCATTTTACAAGGTTGCTGTAAGGATCACACTAAGATAATATACATGTGAAGCACATTCAGAATGCTCTATATTCTATACAAATGTCAATGCTTTTAAGCTCACTACTTACCAGCCAAGGATATTGTAGTAATTTTCATGGCCACCAGATGTCAATGTGCTATTATATGCAGAGGTTGACTACAACAGAGATGTCAAGGCTGTAGCTAAAGGACTAAAGGTAAAGGTTTCCCCACAACCGAATGGTCTAGTCGTGACCGACTGTAGGGGGCAGTGCTCATCTCCCTTTCAAAGCCTGTAGAGCTGGCGTTTTGTCCGAGGACAAGCTTCCGTGGTCATGTGCCCTGCATGACTCTACGCCATAGCGCACGGAACGCCGTTACCTTCCCACCGAAGTGGTCCCTATTTATCTACTTGCATTTAGGTGCTTTCAAACTGCTAGGTTGGCAGGAGCTGGGACAAGCAACGGGAGCTCACTCCATCACGCAGTCTTGAACTCCCGGTCAGAAAGCCCAGCAGCAGCGGTTTAACCCACTGCGTCACCACGTCCCTCATAGCTAAAGGACTAGCAGCTCCTTAATAACCACTTCCAGCATCAACTCTATTGTTATCCTTTGTGGAAGACCTCCAGAGCACCGTTGTTTATTTATGTATCATGAGCTTCTTACAGCTGAGATCAAGCAAGTGGAAAATGGGACATGGGATAAATGGCAAGTTTACATTCATGTCCACACCCCAGTCACTGCTTTTCCTAAATTGGAAAATTCCTAAAATTGATGTAGATGACCTCATCAGTGCTGCCTGAAGCAACTGCCCTATACTATTCAGCATCATAAATGGGCTGGCCCTGCCCTGCCCAGCTCTGCTAAGCTGCCTATGCTTGCCTTTTTTCCTTAGTTTGCCATTGTACATTGTCTTACGGACTGGGCTCAAACAAGGAATGCTGAACCTCCTTTCCCACTGCATTTCTTTCCTCCGCAGCTCACACCCTGAGGCCTTTTGGCAAATGGCACTTCCTGTCGAGAGAACTCATGAGAACAAGCACTCAGAGATTAGGACAGCCCGTACCGTGTTCACTTGGCTTAAGCGGATGCACTTCAGAGTTGTTATAATTGCTTTACACATGTTAAGCCAAGTGCCTGTAAAACAAGCTGCAATTATCTGAAGTCAGAGTAGCTTCTTTTGTGCATCTCATCCAAAACAAACATGCCCAAGAAACCAGAGTGTGTTTGTTCCAGTCCTCTAACTATTTTTTTTTCATCATCCTAGTCATTAGGGTAGATTTTCATTACCTAAGGAATGTATGCATAGAATAATTACAACCAAATAATACAAGCAGTGTTTGCAGATCCTTCGCAAAGAAACCCACTGGCACAGTTGGTCATGATCCGCATGCATTGCTGATGTGTTTTGAAAAGGAAGGTGAATTTTCTGCTGAGACTTCGCCTTGGCATGGGGCCATAAACCACAACCCCCCTATCTAATTCTCCTAAGTTCCTAGGAAGCTTATCAGGGTTGCTCAACTGGAAAAATCAACCATGGTGAAGAAGCACTCCCTGCCCATCATTTACCAACCCTATCCTCAAGTGTGCAATAGGGTGGAGTGTGCAATAGGGTGCCCTCATGGTTTGCGCAGGGCAACAGTGACGTTTGCTAGCCCTGGCCACTATGCTTATCCTGCAAGTCTACACACACTTACCCAGGAGTAGGAGCCTAATCCAAATGATGATAGCACTGGTGGTAAGATAGATAGATAGTTAATATTTATTGGCCAAGTATGAATATCATACTTGGAATTTGGTATCGGCTAAATGGCTACATACATACAACACTAACACATAAACAATAAACAATAAATACAACAGAAGAACAAATAAGGGCATTCAATTCAAATTAGAACCCAGCCTCAATATTTACTCAAAAGGCACCTCAGCATAATTATAAATTCAGCAATTTAATGGCACAAGGGAAAAAACTGTCCTTGTGCCTAGATGTCTTAGTGTAGAGAGTCCTATATCGGCGTCCAGAAGGAAGAAAATCAAACAAATTGTGTCCAAGATGTAGAGGATCTGAAGCAATACTCTCTGCTCTCTTCTTAACCCAAGCAGTATATAAATCCTCCATAGAGGGCAGGCTAATTCCAATTATTTTTTCAGCTGTTCTTACTGTCCTTTGAAGCCTTTTCTTATCCAGTTTAGTTGCTGGGCCAAACCAGACAGTTATAGAGTTACAGAGGACAGATTCAATGATACCTCTATAAAACTGGGTCAGCAGCTCCTGGGGCAGATTGAATTTTCTAAGTTGGCACAAGAAGTATATCCTCTGATGAGCCTTTTTAATGATACTGCTAATATTAGCTGACCATTTCAAATCTTTGGAAATTACAGAGCCCAAGAACTTGAAAGACTCCACCACTGAAACCACATTCCTAAAGATGGAAAGTGGAAGTAAAGTAGAAGGGTGCCTTCTAAAATCTACTATCATCTCCACAGTTTTTTGTGGGTTAAGCTCCAAATTATTTCTACTGCCCCACAGAGCAAGTTGTTCAACTTCCCATCTGTATGCAGATTCATCAAACCCTTACTGCTGGCAGCAATGTCATGGGAGTGCGTAAATACTTCTAGTGCTGGTGGTAACACCGCCACTGGTGGTGAGCTCTTTGGGGCCTGGGGGAAGGGCATGAGCTAGGTGGGAGGGGTGGGGTGAGACTGTCCTTGGATCCTGTCCGCCATGTCAGGTTGGGCAGCCCAACACAGAGGCCCTCAAGTCTGAGCCGGCAAAATAGCCGGCACAGACTTGAGGAGCTCCACTGGCAGCCCAATGCCATTACCCGGGGGGGAGAGAACAAAGTCCCCTTCTTCCGAGCTGCCTCCTATGGCTGCTGCGGTGCCCGTAGGACGTACAGTAGCCATTTCACTATTGCTGCTTCCATGGCGACCCGGCACAATAGGATTGATGCCTGTCCCATTCAACTTGCATTGAGTAGCCATACTTTGGATTGTGCTGTAAGCAAGCATCCGCAAACATGCTTTATTACCCTCTGCAACGTGCAGGAGCTCCATGGCAGCTGTGCTTGAGTTCCTCAGCAGGTGAGTTGGTGTGGAGAGGGTTCCTTGATCATAGACAGCTGCTGGCCCATGAGTTATTAGGCTTTTGCTTTTCTATTGGAATGCTCAAGGTTTCTGAAAGCAGGACTCCTCTCTTTGTACTTGATGAACATATTATAAGAGTCATCAAGATGATCTCCGGCACCAAACAAGATGTCTGTACTTATGGGATCCAGCAAGAACATGAGTCTGCTTCTTTTGCTATGTGAATGCCTCTACATTTCAGTATTCTCATGCATGACCTTTCTGTGTCTTGAGATTTGACTGAACAAAGTCCACCTTCTCCGCTTTGCCTCTGCGAAGATTTTTGCATTTCCGAGCGTTGCTGAGGAAAAGGAGGTATAGAAATCTTCTAAATATTGTTACTAAATAGTTTAATAAATCCCATCTTCCACCGCAGATGTGTTCACGCAACACTTTTAATGCATATGTTTTTGAAAAAATTTCAAGGTGTCTCCATATACCTGAAACAGCAGTTATGCATTAGCACATCTAATGTAGGCTAGATACACTTTTTAAAGTACTGTCCATGGTTCTAACCTGCAGATCCCTATGTGAATAAGGGTGCAATCCTAACCAACTTTCCAGCACTGACATAACTGTACCAATGGGGCATGTGCTGCATTCTGCAGTGGAGCAGTAGTCACGGAGGCCTCCTCAAGGTAAGGGAATGTTTGTTCACTTATATCGGAGCTGCATTGTCCTTACCCCGGTGCTGGAAAGTTGGTTAGGATTGTGCCCTAAAACTCAACAATTGACCTCATGCAACAAAATCCCTCCCCCCAAAACAACACAATGAGCACACAGATCTAGCTCTTCCAGAACTTGCAAAGAGGGCATGCATCTTGGACCTCTGAACACCTTGTGAACTCATCCTGTGGTTAGCTGGCCACCTATTCTTTCAGTAACACCAGCACCAGCCTCAAGGAAGAGATGCTCTTTGACCTCTGAATACCCTGTGCACAGGTTGAGAGGGGAAAAATCCTCAGATTTCACATAGATCTGCCTGCTGCAACAGGTACCTCAATTGCTTTGCAGCCTCCGAAAAGAAGCAGCAAAGAACCTATCATCACCATGTCACTTGCTGAAAAGACAAATCTTCAGGGAGGCAAACCTCGAAATATTGCCCCTACTTTGAGAAACCTGTACATTGCTAGATGCATATATTTTCAATTAAAAATTACTCAGGCCGAAATCCGATGCCCATTTCCTGGGGAGTATGTCCCAATCAACTCAGTTGGACTCAGTGGTGTTGCTAGGTGGGTGCAGGCAGCACCAGGTGGCACACACAGAGGTGGTGGTGACACCACTAGGGACCAAAACTGCAGTTTTAAGGAATAATACCATCATGCTATACATTGGCACTGTTGGGCCAGAGGCACCTGCCCTCGCAGTAGCTGACATTAGGGCGTCGCGAGAGGTAGCAACTGGAGTGGACACCAAGTGTGCCTGGGCTCCCTCAAGCCTCCCAGTCTCTTGAGGGACACAGCAGCCTCAGAGGTAGGTAAGGGGGCAGGGGTTCCTTCACATACTGGTCCTCCTCCCTTCCAGCAGCCTTGCTTGGGTTCACTGGCTGGCCAGCATCCTACCTGCTGGCCAGCCTCCTCCAGACTGCCCTCCTCACCGGCTTGCTTGGGGTTATATAGAGCTGCCCCCGCCCTCTCGCTCTGCCTCTTCCTCCCTGCCAGGCTGTATAAGCCCAGGCTGACAACCCTCCAGGTCCCTGATCCTGCCAGCACTTACTACCCTGCTTTCTCCGGCAATTGCAGCCAAGGGCTTTCTTTCCCCTGCTCCCAGTGACAGCAGGCCAGGCCGACTTCTCCCTCGGTCACAGCAGAACCGACCCGACTGCGATCAAGGGGGAAAGGGTGGGCTGCCTGTCCTGGCTGCTGTCCGCTGAGGCAGTGCCTGGTGGTTCAGATAGCCTGACCCACCAAGGGGGCAGGGAGGCCCCGGGCTGCTGCTGTGGTCCCCATGGGAAAGCCTGCTGGCTGGGATCCTGGCTGCCTTGTGTACTCCTGGTGAGCGGGGCCCAGTGGCGTCATGCAGCCGGAACGCTGGGCGGGAGGAATGGGTGAGTGGCAGCCCGCTCTGTTTCGCTGTCTTCCCCACCCCCGCATGTTTCCCCGGGGGCGGGGAAGACAGCGAAACGGAGCGGTACGCAACGGGCGGGCTGCCGCTCACCCGTTCCTCCTGCCCAGCGTTCCGGCTGCATGACGCCGCTGCTTGTGAGGAAATATTCACTGCATTTATTTTTCTATTACTATCGCTCAGGCTCACCTACCCCTCAGGGTTATTGTGAGGATGAAAGAGGAGGGGAAACATGCACACCACTCTGAACTCCTTGGAGGAAGAGTATACAAAATGTGAAAAATAAAAATAATTTTGCCATATGGGGAGGGTGTCAACAATTTATGGGCCCTGGGTGTCAAATGTCCTAGGTCCTGTGAATCCACTGGGTCCTGTGGCTGAAGTACACCCACCACCACCACATGCAGACCTGTTCTGCCTATATTTACAGTGATTGCAATTGATAAACATGATTTACAATTGATTAAAATACAATTTTTGAATAAGAACACAATACCAGTTTCAGCCATTTTTATTTTTGGATAACATTGAAATTCCCGAAAAAATAAAGCCATTTTAGACTGCCTCTACCAATGAGGTGTTATAATAGCATATTATATAGGTTATTGCAAGGTTCAGCTCTCATTAGTATAAGTTAGCTCTCATTTCCATGTATCAGAGCTAAAACTAGAGCTTTTATTTAATTGTGTGAGTGTCATCAAATTGGCCATGGGATTTTTGCTGGTTACTGATTTGTTGGGTGACCTGCACTATAGCTAAATAAATAAAGTTGATGGGGGAAACACCAACCCTAGTGATAGCACTGCATTTAGGTTGTGTGTCTAGTGACGCCGCTGGTGGGACTTGCTTTTGAGTAGGGCATGCCAAGGATTGTGCTGTCAGTTTAGCAGTGTTGAGAAAGAAGCCTGAAACTTCGAACAGTTATTTTTTCATCTGATGACAATGAGGGTAGGAATCTCCTCTTGGCTGATTCGAGCTGATTCCTGAAACTTCAGCCAGTGGTGTTTCTTTGTTGTTCAGTCGCTAAGTCGTGTCCGACTCTTCGCGACCCCATGGACCACAGCACGCCAGGCCTCCCTGTCCTCCACTACGTTCCTGAGTTCACCCAATTTCATGTTCATCGCTTCGGTGACACTGTCTAACCATCTCATCCTCTGCCGCCCCCTTCTCCTTTTGCCTTCCGTCTTTCCCAGCATGAGGGTCTTTTCTAAAGAGTCCTCTCTTCTCAGGAGGTGGCCAAAGTACTTGAGCTTCAGCTTCAGGATTTGTCCTTCCAGGGAGCAATCAGGCTTGACTTCCTGGAGGATTGACCAATTAGATCTCCTTGCAGTCCAGGGGACTCTCAAGAGTCTTCTCCAAGAGTGTTTCTAGGGGGTGGCAAAACATTACGTTTTTCAGGAGCTCCTGTGTAAAGCAGTCCTCTCCCTTGCTTTCACAGCTTTGCTCTCTGAGTTGTGAATGGCTCTGAAAGTGGGGGAGGCACTTTACACTGGAGCTCCTAAAAAAGGAAGAAAAAGCTTCATCTCTCCACTACATGCAGAAAAAAATTTCAGAAAAAAATTCGTTGTGCATTTTGTGTATCCCACGTATGACCAGTATGGCAATAATGCATCTATGGTAAGAAAATAGGCTGGATAGCTGAAAGCCAGTCCACGATTGGAGGGAACCAGATACTGAATGGGTATGCAATGTCAGTTGCAGACCTGGCTAGTTTGCCTCCCGGAGGCCAAGCCCCCAGGCTTCTGCCCCTCCGGGCTGCATGCCGCTCCCCAACTCACCTGGTGGTACGGAGCCTCGTGCAACATCCCACTGTCCTCCGAAAGGGTTGTAATGCTTCTGGACAGCTTTTGAGCAATACTTCCCATCAGTGATGTCATTCAAATGATTTAGGAACAGGAACTCATTTTTGATTGGCACTTGTCGGGAACCCGGAACCAGCCACGGAACCCGTTAGGATCCGGAACGCCCGTTCCGGTCCGTTCCCCGTGAATGACATCACTGCTTCCCATTTTCCAACAAAAAAATGCAAGTGCAGTACTGTTAAACAGCCTCCAGAGGCTTCAGACGGCCTCCGGAGGACCAGGGAACTGAGCCCAAAGGAATTTACCTGCTCTGGCATGATGGCCAGTGAGTAATGTGACTAAAATATCTGGTGAAAGAAAGAAAGGCATATAAGGTTAAAAAGAAAAAGAAGATAGGAAGTAAAAACACATTTGTCACATCTATTTTGACCCTAACAGGGATACGGGTTAGAAAAACATATATATCAGTTTAGACTTTTGCAAGCAGCCTCTTCTCAAATTAAATGCATTTCAGCTGCATTTGTAAATTATAGGATAGCCTACAATTTACAACAGTGCCCTCTTGTGGAAATTTAACATTCTACTCTTTTTATGTGTTATCTTTTCCTTTATTTTCCATGGTCTGAATGTGCACACCCGTGATCGCTTTGACCAAGGCCAGCTCCTCCAAAAGGCCAACTGAGGTGGGGTGCCCACCTCTGTCCACTCACCTGCCTCCACTGTTCCTCCTTCTCCTTCCTGGATTGGAAGAGGAAGGGGTGGTATGGAAGAGAAGAGAGTTGTGTGCTAGAATGCCAGATGAAGAGCATGGCACATCACCAGGATGGGGGAACGTTTATCATGATGCTTCAGGAGTCTTGGGCTATACAGAGGTATTGTCAACATTCTGTCAACATAGGGATTGCCCACAATCCCACAATCATTAACGTGTGTCCTGCCAGTCTGTGATGAATCTGTGATGAATTCTCGCTCTTTGAAGAAGGACCACAGTAGGATTTTAGCACAGGAAACAGGGTATGTGTGTGTTTTGTCCTCTTTTCTTGTAAAGAAACAAGCATCTTATCATTAAGCCTACACTTAACCGAAAATAAGAAGAAAGCAGACATCCCTCCCATGAAGAGCAAGAGGCAGTGGTAAATTTTGAAATGCTTATCATGACAACCCCTCCTCCATATTCCTTTCATGACAACCCCTCCTCCATATGCCTTTCTAGGATAACATCACCGCTACCAAACATCAATCCTACTTTGAAACTAGTTATGCTTCATTTAAAGATCCTGCTTATTTCAGCCCAAGCACTTGGGTGGGTTGCAATAGTTTAACTCAAATGTATAAAAATTGAAAAATAGAATTTAAAAAGTACCTCAGATGCATGAAGGTATATCATACTGCAGTCCTATGCATGTCTAAAGGTAAAGGTTTCCCCATGACCGAATGGTCTAGTCATGACCGACTGTAGGGGGCGGTGCTCATCTCCGTTTCAAAGCCTGTAGAGCCGGCGTTTTTGTCCGATCATGTGGCCAGCATGACTCTACGCCATAGCCCACCGAAGTGGTCCCTATTATCTACTTGCATATTTTTTTTAGGTGCTTTCGAACTGCTAGGTTGGCAGGAGCTGGGACAAGCAACGGGAGCTCACTCCGTCACACAGTCTCGAACTCCCAACCTTGCGATTGAAAGCCCAGCAACAGCGGATTAACTCACTGCGCCACCACGTCCCATGCATGTCTACTTAGAAATAAATCCCATCAAGCTCAAAAGAGCTTCCTTTCAGGGAAGTGTGCAATTGAACTGCATCCTGTGATTGCTAAACAGCAGGAGCAGCTCTGAGGAGACTGTGCGGTCCGAATCAGGGCCACATGGCCTCCTGAGTGGGTATAGGATTCGGCCATATGGCCAAATCCTGGACCCGCCCATGTCCCACCCCAACCCCCTCCCCACACCACTCCCCATCCCGAAACGGGACAGAGCCTCCCTCGCGCCAACTGCCTTCGGTCAGTGCAAGGGAGGTTCCCCTCTGCGCTCTCAAGCCAACGCTATTTGTAGCGTCGGCTTGAGAGCTGTAATGCCAATGCGGTGGTGCCACTCGGTGCCCCTGCATCAGCGCTATGTCCGTCGCGTCAACGCTATAACGTAGTGTCAACGCAACGGGCAGTGTAGGGTTGTGCTGCCCATAGTATAGTTGCTGAGAGACTGAACGATGAATTGGGACACCCTTGACTGGAATTTCACTTCTCCCATGAATTTCTCCGGTGAATTTCTTAGCTTTCCAAATCTGCAATATGGGCATAATAATACTGACTCATTTTACAAGGTTGCTGTAAGGATCACACTAAGATAATATACATGTGAAGCACATTCAGAATGCTCTATATTCTATACAAATGTCAATGCTTTTAAGCTCACTACTTACCAGCCAAGGATATTGTAGTAATTTTCATGGCCACCAGATGTCAATGTGCTATTATATGCAGAGGTTGACTACAACAGAGATGTCAAGGCTGTAGCTAAAGGACTAAAGGTAAAGGTTTCCCCACAACCGAATGGTCTAGTCGTGACCGACTGTAGGGGGCAGTGCTCATCTCCCTTTCAAAGCCTGTAGAGCTGGCGTTTTGTCCGAGGACAAGCTTCCGTGGTCATGTGCCCTGCATGACTCTACGCCATAGCGCACGGAACGCCGTTACCTTCCCACCGAAGTGGTCCCTATTTATCTACTTGCATTTAGGTGCTTTCAAACTGCTAGGTTGGCAGGAGCTGGGACAAGCAACGGGAGCTCACTCCATCACGCAGTCTTGAACTCCCGGTCAGAAAGCCCAGCAGCAGCGGTTTAACCCACTGCGTCACCACGTCCCTCATAGCTAAAGGACTAGCAGCTCCTTAATAACCACTTCCAGCATCAACTCTATTGTTATCCTTTGTGGAAGACCTCCAGAGCACCGTTGTTTATTTATGTATCATGAGCTTCTTACAGCTGAGATCAAGCAAGTGGAAAATGGGACATGGGATAAATGGCAAGTTTACATTCATGTCCACACCCCAGTCACTGCTTTTCCTAAATTGGAAAATTCCTAAAATTGATGTAGATGACCTCATCAGTGCTGCCTGAAGCAACTGCCCTATACTATTCAGCATCATAAATGGGCTGGCCCTGCCCTGCCCAGCTCTGCTAAGCTGCCTATGCTTGCCTTTTTTCCTTAGTTTGCCATTGTACATTGTCTTACGGACTGGGCTCAAACAAGGAATGCTGAACCTCCTTTCCCACTGCATTTCTTTCCTCCGCAGCTCACACCCTGAGGCCTTTTGGCAAATGGCACTTCCTGTCGAGAGAACTCATGAGAACAAGCACTCAGAGATTAGGACAGCCCGTACCGTGTTCACTTGGCTTAAGCGGATGCACTTCAGAGTTGTTATAATTGCTTTACACATGTTAAGCCAAGTGCCTGTAAAACAAGCTGCAATTATCTGAAGTCAGAGTAGCTTCTTTTGTGCATCTCATCCAAAACAAACATGCCCAAGAAACCAGAGTGTGTTTGTTCCAGTCCTCTAACTATTTTTTTTTCATCATCCTAGTCATTAGGGTAGATTTTCATTACCTAAGGAATGTATGCATAGAATAATTACAACCAAATAATACAAGCAGTGTTTGCAGATCCTTCGCAAAGAAACCCACTGGCACAGTTGGTCATGATCCGCATGCATTGCTGATGTGTTTTGAAAAGGAAGGTGAATTTTCTGCTGAGACTTCGCCTTGGCATGGGGCCATAAACCACAACCCCCC
>JAJKFI010009676.1:222-30519 GCA_029204185.1 Lerista edwardsae
TAATAATAATAATAATAATAATAATAATAATAATAATAATAATAATAATAATAATAAATGTATTTATATACCGCCTTTCTTAAAGTCACTAGATTTCTCTAATGATTACAACTCAAGGCGGTTTACATAGGCAGACTTTTTCACAAACCCGAAGGTTTTTACAATTTACAGAATGTTCTATCTTTCAAGAACCACACTCATACAGATCTTTCTTTCTGGATTTAGCCTTCTTTCTTTAGCCACCCGTCTGTTGTCTGCTGGCTGATGAGGCTTCCCTGCTCTCACCAGAGACGCAGCTGAGTTCAGCACACTCCTCCTCCCACGAGGCAGCTGGAACTCAGCTTTTAATCATTTTGGTCGCTCTCCTCTCTACCTTTTCCAGCTCCACTATGCCCTTTTTGAGATGTGGTGACCAGGACTGTACGCAATACTCCAGATGTGGCCTTACCATTGACTTGTACAGTGGCATAATAATACTGGCCATTTTATTGTCAACCTTTTTTAAATTACCTGTTATGGAGATTGTGGAAGATGCCCCGAGGAGTTAGGGAATGGGATTCCCAGTGGCCCCTTGTCCATGTCAGCCAGGAACTGTCAGCCATGTCAGCCTTGTGACCCCAGAGCCTTTGCCCGCAGCTTGTTCACAGCTGCAGCCAATTGGCGATAACCCAGCTGTAGCCCAGGCAGACTAATGAGGCCCTGGCTATAAAGGAAGGGTGATTAGCCCCAGGTGGGTGGAGGTGGTGGAGGTGGGTGGAGGAGCAGGAAGTTTGGAAGGAGGATTGTGGGAGGAAGGCAGGCGGTTGGAAGTGATTTCGGTGGATGGACTGATTGTTGGATGGGCAGATTGGCTTGGCCTGAGATTGCTGTTGGAACCAAGGTCATTGGAGACGAGGGAATCGTGGTGTGGCTGCCACGCCCTTGGAGCCACAGAGTGGAGGAGGCAGGAGGGCCGGTGTGGCTCAGCAGGCAAGCTGACTGCCTTTGTTGGGTGGGAGGGTTTCGTAGTGCCGTGCATAAGCCTAGGGGTTTGGGGGTTGGTTTTTTTAGGGTAAAAGGGAAGCTAATTAGTCTACTGCAGGCATATATTGCAGAGAGGGAATTTGGCGTAAAATTACCCCAAGCATGGAATTGGCCTTCTTTACCTCTGCCACACATTGGGGTGACACTTTCATCACGTGGTCCACCAGCACCCCAAGATCTCTCTCCTGATCTGTCGCCAAAAGCTCAGAACCCATCAGCCTATATTTGGATTTTTTTTACCCCAATAGGCATCACTTTACACTTGTCCAAATTGAAACACATCTGCCATTTGGCTGCTCATTCCCCCATGTGGGAGAGAGCCATCTGGAGCTCTTCACAATCCCTTCTGGTTTGTAACACCTGGAAGTTTGGTGTCATCTGCAAACCTGGCCACTTTGCTGCTTATGCCTGTCTCCAGGGCATTTACGAACAAGCCGGGTCACTCAAGCACAATCCCAAGACAGATCCTTGGGGCACTCCGCTTTTCCCCTCTCTCCGTTGTGAAAATTGCCCATGGACCCCTGACCCCACTCTCTGACTTCTGCTCCCCAACCAATTCTTGACCCACAAGCGGACCTGCCCTCTGATTCCCTGACTGTGGAGCTTTCCCAGCAGCCTTTGGTGAGACTCCTGAAACTCCAGAGAGACAACATCCATCCATGGGTTACCCACATCCACACAGAGCACTCAGGCACACCAGAGAGGGTCCTGCTCCACCCCTGAACTGCGCTGACTGGTCAGCAATAGGCAACTGTTGGAAGCAACTTTTTTTTGTCAGAACATTTGCTATTGCTTGACATTTTGACTCATGCTATATCATGTCTCAGTTCACACACAGTGTTGTGTCTTTGTTGTTGTCTCTTTTTTTCCTGAATCCCATCATGCCTGTTACAAAAAAGATTCAAGTAGAGCTTATTCATTCATTTATAAAACTGATTCTTTTTGGCCTGCGAAAATATGGAAAACGTATAATGTGTCCTTTGTACTGAAAGGTTTGGAGACCTGTGTCTAGGCCCCCCGCTCTTGAAACATAATCTATACCTCTGAATTGCTCAGTAGCAGGTTTTAGGGGGCTTTTATAGGGGGCCTTAAGGCAGAGCTCCCCTAGACTCCAGAGGATCTTCTGAGCCCCACCAAGGCGGCACATGACCACCCATAGTGGAGTTAAGTGGAAGTCCTTTCAATGTCATGTGTTTGTGTGGGGTTTTGTTATATCTGTAGTTTTGTTGCATTGTTAGTTTTGTTGCATTGTTAGTCTGGCCTGAGAACCGGCAATCATCAGTTTTAGTTCAGTAACGATGCATTTGCTAAACACAGATTCACTCAGCAGGCTATACGTTGAGCAGTTCTAAGAATCTCTATGTCAGCACATCAGAAAAATGACTCAAATCCTTTCAAGGGAAGCTGCCTTCTGCTGGGTCAGACCCTTTGGCATCAAGCTCAGTAGTGTCAAGGCTGGCCAACCGCAACTCTCTGGGGCTTCAGGTGGGGAATTTACTCAGCCCTGCCTGGAGGTGCCAGAGAAGACCCCAGAGAATTTGGGTACCTTCTGCCTGCAGACTCAAGGCCTCTTCAGCCAGAACCAAGAACTGTGGCAATCTGGATTCTGAGAGGAAAATATCCAAAAGATAAAATTTAAGTTTCATTATTATACATTGAACAATACAGCAGAAAATGAACCACATTTAACTTCTACCACTTACGTCTAACCTGGACACTCCTAAACGCTACTCAATATTGACAACATGTTCTTACTCTTAATTCATTGAGGACTAGAATTCATGCACAACGGTTTCATCCATGATCTCTTATGGCCTTCGGTTCTTCTCCTTCTTCTTTTGGCTTCTTTGATGCACACTCAGCTGTGAGCTCACCCTGAAGCTTTTTGGACACTCCAAGCATTTCTATGGTTGTTATATATGATAGAAGAGCCTGGGGGGGACTTGACTGAGGAGTAAAAAATTATGCATGGGAGGGATAGACTGGATAGAGGAATGTTCTTTTCCCTCTCTCACAATAGGAGAACTAGGGGACATCCGCTAAAATTGAGTGTTTGGAAAGTGAGAACAGATAAAAGGAAATACTTTTTTACCCAGCGGGCCATTAATCAGTGAGACTTCTTGCCCTAGGAGGTGGTGATGGCCTCAGGCCTTGGTGCCCTTAAACGGGGACTGCGCAGATGTCTGGGAGGAGACATAAGAACATAAGAAGAGCCCCACTGGATCAGGCCCAAGGCCCATCTAGTCCAGCTTCCTGTATCTCACAGTGGCCCACCAGGTGCCTCAGGGAGCCCAGTAGACAACAAGATGCTTGCATCCTATTGCCACTCCCTTGCACCTGTCATTCTGAAGTACCCTACTATTAAAATAAGAAGGTTGCCCAACCCATCATGGCATATAGCCCACGATGGTCTTTTCCTCCAGAAATCCGTCCAGTCCCCTTTTAAAGGCATCTAGGCCAGATGCCAACACCACCTCCTGTGGCAAGGAGTTCCATAGCTTAATTACCCACTGGGTAAAAAAGTATTTCCTTTTCTCTGTTTTAATTCTCCTAACACTCCGTTTCACTGGATGCCCCCTGGTTCTGGCATTGTGAGAGAGGGAAAAGAACATCCCCCTATCGACATTCCCATGCCTAATTTTGTATGTCTCATTCATGTCTCCCCTCAGGCGCCTTTTTTCCAGACTGAAGAGCCCCAAACGCTGCAGTCTTTCTTCATAAGGGAGGTGCCCCAGCCCCGTAATCATTTTTATGGCTCTCTTCTGCACCTTTTCCAGCTCCGCTATGTCCTTTTTGAGATGTGGTGACCAGAACTGTACGCAATACTCTAGATGTGGCCTTACTATCGATTGCTACAATGGCATGTTACTATTGGCTGTTTTATTCTCAACCCCTTTTTTAATTATCCCAAGCATTGGGTTGTCCACCAGCACCCCACGATCTCAATTCTCATCTGTCACAGACAACTCAGAAACCATCAGCCTATATATGTAGTTTTGATTTTTGGCCCCAATGTGCATCACATTACACTTGTCTACATTGAAACGCATCTGCCATTTGGCTGCCCATTCCCCCAGCTTGGACAGCTGACTGAAGCTCTTTCCACACTCCAAGCATTTCCTTGCTTTCTGCCCTGTGTGTGTTCTTAGATGCAGTGACAGGCTGGAGCTCACACTGAAGCTCTTTCCACACTCCAAACAGTTATGTGGTTTCTCCCCTGTGTCTGTTCTTAGATGCAGTGACAGGCTGGAGCTCTGACTCAAGCTCTTTCCACACTCGAAACAGTTATATGGTTTCTCCCCTGTGTGGGTTCTTTGATGGAATGACAGGCTGGAGCTCACACTGAAGCTCTTTCCACACTCGAAGCATATGTATGGCTTCTCCCCTGTGTGTGTTCTTTGATGTACAGTCACGTATGATCTCTGACTGAAGCTCTTTCCACACTCCAAGCATTTGTATGGTTTGTCCCCTGTGTGTGTTCTTAGATGCCGTGACAGGTGTGAGCTCCGACTGAAGCTCTTTCCACACTCCAAACAGTTATATGGTTTGTCCCCTGTGTGTGTTCTTAGATGCCGTGACAGGTGTGAGCTCCGACTGAAGCTCTTTCCACACTCCAAACAGTTATGTGGTTTCTCCCCTGTGTGTGTTCTTAGATGCAGTGACAGGTTGGAGCTCACACTGAAGCTCTTTCCACACTCCAAACAGTTATGTGGTTTCTCCCCTGTGTGTGTTCTTAGATGCAGTGACAGGTGGGAGCTCACACTGAAGCTCTTTCCACACTGCAAACAGTTATATGGTTTCTCCCCTGTGTGGGTTCTTTGATGCAGGTACAGGCTGTCACTCCGACTGAAGCTCTTTCCACACTCCAAGCATTTGTGTGGCTTCTCCCCTGTGTGTGTTCTTTGATGAACAATCAAGTGTACCCTCTGACTGAAGCTCTTTCCACACTCCAGGCACTGATACGGTTTCTCCCCCATGTGAGGGCGTTTTTCCTTCCTCTTTCCAGTTTCTTTTTTGGGATAACTTGTGAGGAGGTTGAAATCCTCTCCTCCACAAATTCCAGATTTATTTCTCCATTGCTCTGCCTGGTTTCCTGGCCGTTTGTTTGATCCTTCTTGACGTGCAGCTTTCTCCCTTGTGTGGGTCTGTTCAGGGGAAGGGGAGTTTGTGCTGTCCTTGAAGCTCTTTCTCCACTCAGAGCACTGAACGGATTTCATCCCTGTGTCAGTTCTGTTGTATTTCTCCATCTTCGGTTTGCAGGTCAGTCCTTCTCCATGCAAAAGATGCCTTTTCCTTCTCTTCTTTTTGAGATAGTCCTCGTCAATTTGGATTTTATGGAGAACAACAACAGGATTCATCCTCCGCACCGGTGCTGGGCTCCCCTCCTGCCTCCCTGATCTGTCTTCGTCCTCACGGCCTTGGCTGCTGCTTCCTGGAACAGAGAGAAAAGGTGGATTATCAGGGCACGATACTGATGGGACCTCTAGTGCATTCCTAGTGAGGTATACTCAGAAGGAAACTCTTGTGGATTCAGCAGCACCAACTCCCAGGAAAGGATGCACAGAATCGCAGCCCTGCTCAGCTACTGACTCTACATGCCCTGTTGTGGAGAAGGAGCACAATTGTGGCTGCCACTTGGCCTGTTGCACTCAGATGTGGTCCTGGGGTGGCGGCAGCTGTGTGAGCCCTGGTGGACCACCTTTCTCCAAATAATAGCAAGAGGGGGGCCTCCCGCTGGATTCCCTCAGGCCTCACAGGAGCTTTTCTGTCACGTCACCTTCTGATGACAGTGGGGCTTTTCTGTGAGCAGTTTCTTTCATTCTTAAACAGCATGAAGGTGGCGTTGAGGTCAGCCAAACTGTAAACCTCAGTAGGGGATTTCCAAAGGCTCACAGCTTATCTCACAGTGGTTTACCACAAGGCCTCAGAGAGCACACAAGACAAGAAGATCCCTGCTTCCTGTGGCCACTCCCTTGCCCCTGGCATTCCAAGGTAAATTTGTACTTCAAAAACCAGGAGGCTGCGAACACCCATCACGGCTTTTCCCCTGTTGTAAAGAGCAAAAGAAGGCTAGGCAATGGTCTGACTCCATTTTGTCAGAATGCCTCCATTTTGTAAAAAAGAGCTGAAGCTGCTAAAGTACCAGCTGGTGGTAATCAGCTCACTTCCTGATGTAATTTCGTATTTCCCCTATCTCCTACAGAAAGGTGTGAGGTCAGACCTAGGGTCAGGAAGGGCAAACCTAATCAGGAAGGTTCCATCCAGCTAGTGCTGCAATCAAGAAGATTCCGCACAGCTGAGACCCACCACTTAGGTTCAGTGTTATGTGTACATAATCTTTTATGTGTACGCTTTTCCAGCAACACAAACGGCGACTGTACACATGGACTTCACCAGATGGTCTACATCGAAATCAGATTGATTACATTCTTTGCAGCCAAAGATGGAGAAGTTCTATACCGGCAGTAAAAACAAGACCTGGAGCTGACTGTGGCTCAGATCATGAGCTGCTTATTACAAAATTCAGGCTTAAGCTGAAAAAAGTAGGGAAAACCACTAGGCCCTCCACGTATGACCTAAATCAGATCCCATACGAATATACAGTGGAGGTGAGAAATAGATTTAGGGGCTTAGATTTGGTAGACAGAGTGCCTGAAGAACTTTGGACGGAGGTCTGTAACATTGTACAGGAGGCAGCAACTAAAATCATCCCAAAGAGAAAGAAATGCAAGAAGGCAAAGTGGCTGTCTGACGAGGCTTTACAAATAGCTGAGGAAAGAAGGGAAGCCAAAAGCAAGGGAGAAAGGGAAAGATATACCCAACTGAATGCAGAGTTCCAGAGAACAGCAAGGAGAGATAGGAAGGCCTTCCTCAATGAGCAATGCAAAGAAATAGAGGAAAACAATAGAATGGGAAAGACTAGAGATATTTTCAAGAAAATTGGAGATGTCAAAGGACAATTCCGTGCAAAGGTAGGCACAATAAAGGACAAGAATGGCAAGGACCTAACAGAAGCAGATGAGATTAAGAAGAGGTGGCAAGAATACACAGAGGAACTCTATAAGGCAGATCTAAAATGTTCCTGATAACCACAATGGTGCTGTCAATGAGCTGGAACCTGACATCCTGGAGTGTGAAGTCAAGTGGGCTTTAGAAAGCATCACTAACAACAAAGCTAGTGGAGCTGACGGCATTCCAGCGGAATTACTCAAAATCTTAAAAGATGATGCTGTCAAAGTGCTGCACTCCATATGCCAGCAAATTTGGAAAACCCAGCAGTGGCCACAAGACTGGAAAAGATCAGTTTACATTCCAATGCCAAAGAAGGGCAATGCCAAAGATTGCTCGAACTACCGCACCATTGCACTCATTTCACATGCTAGTAAGGTGATGCTCAAAATCCTACAAGCTAGGCTTCAGCAGTATGTGAATCGAGAACTACCAGATGTACAAGCTGGTTTCCGAAGAGGCAGAGGAACTAGAGATCAAATTGCCAACATTCGCTGGATCATGGAGAAAGCCAGAGAGTTCCAGAAAAACATCTACCTCTGCTTCATTTACTATGCTAAAGCCTTTGATTGTGTGGATCACAACAAAGTGTGGCAAGTTCTTGAAGAGATGGGAGTACCAGACCACCTGATCTGCCTTCTGAGAAACCCGTATGCGGGTCAGGAAGCAACAGTTAGAACTGGACATGGAACAACCGACTGCTTTCAAATTGGGAAAGGAGTACGACAAGGCTGTATACTGTCACCCTACTTATTTAACTTATATGCAGAGTACATCATGAGGAAGGCAGGGCTGGATGATTCACAAGCTGGAATCAAGATTGCTGGGAGAAATATCAACAACTTAAGATATGCAGACGATACCACTCTAATGGCAGAAAGTGAGGAAGACCTAAAGAACCTTCTGATGAGGGTGAAAGAGGAGAGTGCCAAAATTGGTTTGAAGCTCAACATTAAAAAAACTAAGATCATGGCATCCACTCCCATCACTTCCTGGCAAATAGAAGGGGAAGAAATGGAAGCAGTTACAGACTTTATTTTTCTGGGCTCCAAGATCACCACAGATGGTGACTGCAGCCATGAAATTAAAAGATGTTTACTTCTTGGGAGGAAAGCTATGGCGAACCTAGACAACTTAATCAAAAGCCGAGACATCACCCTGCCAACAAAGGTTCGCATAGTCAATGCTATGGTTTTCCCAGTAGCTATGTATAGCTGTGAGAGCTGGACCATAAGAAAGGCAGAGCGCCGAAGAATAGATGCTTTTGAATTATGGTGTTGGAGAAGACTCTTGAGAGTCCCCTGGACTGCAGGGAGATCCAATCGGTCAATCCTCCAGGAAGTCAAGCCTGATTGCTCCCTGGAAGGACAAATCCTGAAGCTGAAGCTCAAGTACTTTGGCCACCCCATGAGGAGAGAGGACTCTTTAGAAAAGACCCTCTTGCGGGAAAGATTGAAGGCAAAAGGAGAAGGGGGCGGCAGAGGATGAGATGGTTAGACAGTGTCACCGAAGCAACGAATATGAAATTGGGTGAACTCAGGAAGCTAGTGGAGGACAGGGAGGCCTGGCGTGCTGTGGTCCATGGGGTCGCGAAGAGTCGGACACGACTTAGCGACTGAACAACAACAAGTACATTATCTTTGCTGACCGTTCTGAGACCTCAGAACATTCCATCACTCCATCAGGAGATGTCCAACCTTTATCCTGATTGGATAATTAATTGTACTAGAGGGGGTATAAAGATACCCAGTTTTGGAGTACAGATCCACACACCATCAAGACCATCATCAGAGAACATCAAAGAAGATCACCAGACCATCAGGGACCTTCAGATCTCCAAACCTTCAGAACACCTTAAGAACATAAGAAGATAAGAAGAGCCCGGCTGGATTAGGCCAAAGGCCCATCTAGTCCAGCTTCCTGGATCTCACAGCGGCCCCACCAGGTGCCCCAGGGAGGCATGAGAGAAAAAGATGCTTGCATCTTGTTGCCATTCCCTTGGACCCGGTACCAGTAGACGACCACCTTTGTAAGGAGGTTGCACAATCCATCATTGCCTATAGCCCACGATTGACCTTTCCTCCAGAAATCCGTCCACTCCCTTCTTAAAGGCATCAAGACCAGATGCCATCACCATCTCCTGTGGCAAAGAATTCCATAGATTAACTACCCGCTGGGTAAAAAAGTACTTATCTGTTTTAACTCTCCCAACCCTCAGTTTTAGCGGATGCCCCCTGGTTCTGGTGTTTTGAGAGAGGGAAAAGAACATCCCTTTATCGACACTATCCCTTCTATGCATAATTTCGTATGTCTCAATCATGTCCCCCCTCAGGCGCCTTTTTTTCCAGACCGAAGAGCCCCAAACGCTGCAGTCTTTCTTCATAAGGGAGGTGCCCCAGCCCCATAATCATTTTTGTTTATGCACCTTTTCCAGCTCCATTATGTCCTTTTTGGATGCGGCAACCAGAACTGGACACAATATTCCAGGTGTGGCCTTACCATTGATTTGTACAATGGCATGATAATATTGGCTGTTTTATTCTCCACCCCTTTTTTAATTACCCCAAGCATGGAATTGGCCTTCTTAATTGCTGCCGCACACTGAGTCGATACCTTCATTGAATTGTCCACCAGCACCCCTAGATCTCTGTCCTGAGCTGTCACAGAAGCCTATAGGTGAAGTTTTACCTATAGCCTATAGGTGAAGCCTATAGCCTGTAAGTGAAGTTTTGGATTTTAGCCCCAATGTGCATCACTTTACATTTGTCTATGTTGAAATGCATCTGCCATTTGGCTGCCCATTCCCCCAACTTGGAGAGATCCTTCTGGAGCTCTTCAAAATCCTTTCTGGTTTTCACCACCCGGAAAAGTTTTGTGTCATCTGCAAACCTGGCCACCTCGCTGCTTATCCCTGTCTCTAGGTCATTTTTGAATAAGTTGAAAAGCACGAGCCCCAAGACAGATCCCTGGGGCACTCCGCTTTTCATCTCTCTCTGCTGTGAACATTGCCCATTGACCCTCACTCTCTGTTTCCTGGCCCTCAACCAATTCTGGATCCATAAGAGGACCTGCCCTCTTATTCCCTGACTGTGAAGTTTCTTCAGCAGCCTTTGGTGGGGGACTGTGTCAAACGCCTTCTGAAAATCCAGGTATATGATATCCACAGGTTCACCCACATCCACGTGCCTGTTCACCTTTTCAAAGAACTCCAAAAGGTTCGTGAGGCAAGACTTACCCTTACAGAGGCCATGCTGACTTTCTTTTAGCCGTACTTGTTCCTCTACGTGTTTTAGGATTTTATCTTTGATTAGGCTTTCCACCATCTTACCCGGAACAGATGTTAGGCTGACCGGCCTGTATTTTCCAGGGTCCTCCCTTCTCCCTTTTTTAAAGACTGGCGTGACATTGGCTATCCTGCAATCCTCTGGCACCGTGGCCGTTTGAAGGGACAAGTTGCATACTCTGGTTAAGAGGTCAGCAACTTCGTTCTTTAGTTCCTTAATAACTCTTGGGTGTATACCATCTGGGCCTGGTGACTTATTTATACGTAGTTTATCAACTTGATCTAAAACATCGTCCTTATTAACCATTATCTGCTTTAATTCCTTAGTTAGGAAGGGCTGTTCGGGCTGCAGTATCTTCTGCTGTGAAGATGGACACAAAGAATTCATTTAATTTCTCTGCAATCGCCAAGTCCCCTTTTATCTCCTCTTTCCCTCCCTCACCATCCAGCGGGCCAACCGCCTCTCTGGCAGGTTTCCTGCTTCTAACATATTTGAAGAAGCTTTTATTATTCCCCTTTATGTTGCTAGCCATTTGTTCCTCAAACGCTTTCTTGGCCTCCCATATCACCTTCTTGTCTTTTGCCAGAGTTTAAGTTGTTGTATGGTGCTGGAGAAGACTCTTGCGAGTCCCCTGGACTGCAAGGAGGTCCAATCGGTCCATCCTCCAGGAAGTCAAGCCTGATTGCTCCCTGGAAGGACAAATCCTGAAGCTGAAGCTCCAATACTTTGGCCACCTCATGAGAAGAGAGGACTCTTTAGAAAAGACCCTCATGCTGGGAAAGATTGAAGGCAAAAGGAGAAGAGGGCGGCAGAGGATGAGATGGTTAGATAGTGTCACTGAAGCGACGAACATGAAGTTGGGCGAACTCCGGAAGCTAGTGGAGGACAGGGAGGCCTGGCGTGCTGTGGTCCATGGGGTTGCAAAGAGTCGGACACGACTTAGCGACTGAACAACAACAACAACATGTTGTTTTTTATTCTCCTCACTGGGGCAAGACTTCCATTTACGGAAAGAAGCTTCCTTGCTCTTTACAGCTTCTCTAACTTTGTTTGTCAGCCATGCAGGCACCCTCCTGGACCTTGTCGAACCCTTCTTTCTTTGCGGTATACACTTCCGCTGGGCCTCTACTACTGTTATTTTAAACAGCCTCCATGCAGCCTGGAGGGATTGGACTCTTTTTACCTTCCCTTTCAATTTCTGTCTAACTAGTCTCCTCATCTGAGGGAAATCTGCCCTTCGAAAGTCAAGGGTTCTTGTGTCAGATTTGCTCTGCACTCTTTCCTGGACATGCATGGCAAAACCAATCGCAGCATGGTCACTGTTCCCCAAAGGCTCAGTAACACTTACATCCCTAACTAGGTCACGAGTACCACACAATATTAAATCCAGAGTTGCCTGTCCTCTGGTCGGTTCCATGACTAGCTGCTCTAAGGCACAGTCATTTAGCACGGAGCTAAATTAGCACGGGACTAATTTAGTCCCTGGAGCTCCTTGCACCGAGGACATACCCACAACTTACGCCCCAGAGGCATACAGTCATACATGTGGCACTCTGTGAAAAACACTGGATAGCCTTGCCCAGCTGCTGTCTGTCTGGCTCCATCTCTGTGTTTATTTAGGGATGAACTGCCCTGCTTCTCAGAGAGAGTCTGGGGCCCTGGCTTCCTCGCCCTGCTGCTTAACTCGTGCAGATGCGTAACATGCTTGTTACCTGGCACTTGGTTGCGGACAAGGCACTTCGTCGCAGGACAGCACTCGCTGCTCGTGACCCACTCGCTAGAAGGTTCTGCTATATACAGGAAGTTCTTCCTTCCTTCCTCTGCTAGAAACCTCCTCCTCCTCCTCTGCTAGAAGCTCCTCCTTTCTGCCTGCCTGAAAAGGGGCTGGCCTCACCTGGACTATAGAGGTTGACTGCTGCCTAGGAATTCAGATAACATAATTTCCCTCAGAAGGTAACCCAATTGACCTCCTAAGGTAGCTCAATTACCCTCTGAAAGGTCACTCCCTGGGTAGCTTAGTTCCCACGCTACGTAGTATTGGTATATGTCTTAGTATATGCCTGAGCTTTGTGGCACACTGTATTTTAGACCCCAAATAGTTTAAAACACTAAAACTTTAGTTTAATTTAGTGTAAGTAGTTTAAAATTAGTTAAGTGGTTTAATTTAGCTTAGTTTAGTGTTTAGTTTAAACACGAAGACTAAACACCAAAGTGTTCTAAACACTAAAACTGCTATCCCTCCTGTGCTGAGACTTCACCTCTGTCTTATTTCAGTTTCTACTCTTCCCTATGTTTTATTTGGGTTCTTACTCACAAGTAGACTCTGGTATTACTCAGAGTAGACCTGTGTTGGCTTGAGCTGTAATTCTCTATAGAATCAGCTCCTTTAAGCTGAACTTTACTCAGACTTAAATTTAACCTTTCCTTAAACTAAACTCAACCTTAAACCTAAACTTAGAGTAGATTTACAGGTGAGAAGAACACTTACCTTATCTTTCCAAGCATCCCCCTTCCCACCTTCTCCTTGCGCAGATGCGTAACGGGCTTGTTACCTGGCACTTGGTCGCAGACGAGGCACTTCGTCGCAGGACAGCACTCGCAGCTCGTGACCCACTCGCTAGAAGGTTCTGCTATACCTTCTCCACGTCTGTCCAAGACGCCAAGCATGGACTTGCTGCCTTCTTGGATTAAGAAGAAGGTGAACCAGCAAGGCTAACCGCCTCGCAGATATTAGGGCCTAGTCTAGTGCTAGGCATACAGTTTTTTTCTTATTTTAATGTGTATCTCAGTTAAGTCTCTGTTAGTTCTTTTAAAGCCTTTCCTAGTTTTGTAACTGCATGTTTAATAAATTATAAGAACATAAGAAGAGCCCCACTGGATCAGGCCAAAGACCCCTCTAGTCCAGCTTCCTGCATCATGCAGCAGCCCTCCAGATGCCTCAGGGAATACACAAGACACGTGCATCTCGTTGCCACTCCCCAGCACCCGGCACTCCAAGGTAGCCTACCTCTCAAGTAAGGAGGTTGGGCTAACCATCATGGCCTGTACCCTGCAATGGACCTTTCCTCCAGAAATTCATCCAGCCCCCTTTTAAAGGCATCTATGCCAGATGCCATCACCACTTCCTGTGACAAGGAGTTCCAAAGATTAATGATCCGCTAGGTAAAGAAGTACTTCCTTTTAACTGTTCTCACTCTCCCAACACTCAATTTTAGTAGATGTACCCCTGGTTCTGGTATTGTGAGAGGGAAAAGAACATTCCTCTATCGATTCTATCCCTCCCACATACAGTTTTGTATGTCTCAATCATGTTCCCCTTAGGCACCTTCTTTCTAGACTGAAGAGCCCCAAATGCTGCAGTCTTTCCTCATGAGGGAGGTGTCCCAGCCCAGTAATCATTCTGGTCGCTCTCCTCTGTACCTTTTCCAGCTCCACTGTGCCCTTTTTGAGATGTGGTGACCAGGACTGTACGCAATACTCCAGATGTGGCCTTACCATTGACTTGTACACTGGCATAATAATATTGACCATTTTATTGTCAACCCTTTTTAAAGTACCTGTTATGGAAATTGCGGAAGATACCCCGAGGAGTTAGGGAATGGGATCACCAGCAGCCCCTTATCCATGTCAGCCAGGAATTGTCAGCCATGTCAGCCTTGTGACCCCAGAGCCTTTGTCCGCAGCTTGTTCACAACTGCAGCCAATTAGAGATAACCCAGCTGTAGCCTAGGCAGGCTAACGAGGCCCTGGCTTTAAAGGAAGGCACCAGGTAGGTGATTAGCACCAGGTAGGTGTAGGAGCAGGAAGTTTAGAAGGAGGACTGTGGGAGGAAGGCAGGCGGCTGGAAGTGTGACTACTGATTTGGATGGATGGACGGACTGATTGTTGGAAGGACAGATTGGCTTGGCCTGAGATTGCTGTTGGAACCAAGGTCATTGGAGATGAGGGAATCGTGGTGTGGCTGCCACACCCCTGGAGCCACGGAGCGGAGGAGGCAGGAGGGCCGGAGTGGCTCAGCAGGCAAGCTGACTGCCTGTGTTGGGTGGGAGGGTTTTGTAGTGCCGTGCATAAGCGTAGGGGTTTTGGGGTTGGTTTTTTTAGGGTAAAAGGGAAGCTAATTAGTCTATTGCAGGCATAGATTGCAGAGAGGGAACTTGGCATAAAATTACCCCAAGCATGGAATTGGCCTTCTTTACCTCTGCCACACATTGGGGTGACACTTTCATCAAGTTGTCCACCCCAAGATCTCTCTCCTGATCTGTCGCTAAAAGCTCAGAACCCATCAGCCTATATTTGGATTTTTTTTTACCCCAATAGGCATCACTTTACACTTGTCCACATTGAAACACATCTGCCATTTGGCTGCCCATCCCCCCATTTGGGAGAGAGCCGTCTGGAGCTCTTCACAATCCCTTCTGGTTTGTAACACCTGGAAGTTTGGTGTCATCTGCAAACCTGGCCACTTTGCTGCTTATGCCTGTCTCCAGGGCATTTACGAACAAGCCGGGTCACTTAAGCACAATCCCAAGACAGATCCTTGGGGCACTCTGCTTTTCCCCTCTCTACATTGTGAAAATTGCCCACGGACCCCACTCTCTGACTTCTGCTCCCCAACCAATTCTTAACCCACAAGCGGACCTGCCCTCTTATTCCCTGACTGTGGAGTCTTCCCAGCAGCCTTTGGTGAGACTCCTGAAACTCCAGAGAGACAACGTCCATCCATGGGTTACCCACATCCACACGGAGCACTCAGACACACCAGAGAGGGTCCCGCTCCACCCCTGAACTGCGCTGACTGGTCAGCAATAGGCAACTGTTGGAAGCAACATTTTTTTGTCAGAACATTTGCTATTGTTTGACATTTTGACTCATGATATATCATGTCTCAGTTCACACACAGCATTGTGTCTTCATAATTGTCTCTTTTCTTCTGAATCTCATCATGCTTGTTACAAAAAAGATTCAAGTAGAGCTTATTCATTCATTTATAAAACTGATTCTTTTTAGCCTGCGAAAATATGGAAAATGTATGTGTCCCTTGTACTGAAAGGGTTGGAGACCCCCCCCCTTTTCTTTCTCTTGTGATTTAACAGGAAGATTTACATCATCTAAAGACAACTTGACATTGATTTTCCTTTTCTTATATGACCAGTGAAGGATTCTCAAGACTTCCAAGACATTAGAGAAAACTATTAGTTTGGACAGATCCTGGATTGATATTTATTTTTGATAAATTTGGGTGTATTGGGGTGACTTTGCCTGTTTTGCGTACTTGGATTTGTGGATTATAATGGGGACGGAAGACAAATGAGGGAGATTTATAGCTGAGGCTGAGGAATGCCCCGTTCTAATGGAGGAAGGTAAGAGGGGGAGAGATTCCTTGCAGTAATTGAATTTATAACAAGATTTTAACTCGGTAGCTATATTTAAATTGTAATGAAGTGGAACTGAATTTATAAATGGCATTGAATTACAACTGGGCTGTTAGAAAAAGAAGATGGCGCATTGAAGATCAGAGCGGTCAGAAAGAACAAAGAACCAGGACTGAAATTACTTTCACTTTTACTGGCTGAACTGGTTATAGATAAGAAGCTGTGTTGGGCTTTTAAAGAAATATATGTTTGCAAAACACGAGATTACTGGAGTATATGAACACAGATGCTCAACTGAGTTGATTGTTGTTTATAAGTATTGATGACCACTGAACAATTCTTTTATCAAGTATACATTTTGATGCTAGCTAAGCTAGTGGAGGACAAGGAGGCCTGGCGTGCTGTGGTCTATGGGGTCGCGAAGAGTCGGACACGACTTAGCGACTGAACAACAACAACAACACCTAGAGACCAAAAGATGTCAAGACAAGAAAGACAAGAAAGAATATAAGAACCTTTAAGACAAAATAGCAGGCAGTCCAATCAGAGTTTATTGATCCAATTACCCTCCGAAATGCGGCAGGTGCAGGAAGAAGTGACAATTATTAAGAATATTGGAGAGAAAGTTTTACAAGATTTGGAGAGCCTATCAGAAGAAGATAGGTATCCTGATAAATTTATGAATGAAATTAAAAAGGAAGGCAGCACAATAGACCAAACACAGAGACGCTGTTTGAAGTTGCAATCGGACCAGTCAGGGTCTAGATAAAAACAGAGGTTACTGGAAGGCAAATTGCAGGCACGTTAGCTCCAGGAAGGGAAGAAGTACCAATGGAGGAACAAACAACAAACAAAGCCTACACGGGGGGGGGGGAGAGAGAGAGAGAGAGAGAGAGAGAGAGAGAGAGCCGAAGACAAACCCTATCACACAAGAAATGGACCGACAAGAATTTTACAGTTGGAGTTGGAGATAAATTCCAGGAAACAACAATTGAACCTATTAATGTTCAATACTGAGATGCAGAATCTTTCCCAGGAATATGTCAGGGTTTCTGGGTGATTCTGGCAATCAGCTCTGGAGTGTCTTTTGCTCTAGAAATCTGACAGGCCTGCAGAAAGATAATTGCCTGCAGCTGTGTGAGTGGTGCACATGCAAAAAGGCAGGAGAAGCCAGCCATGACTCAGCACAGGGCTGATTGGCTGAAAGGTCTGGTTTAAGGCAGTGAGCAGAAGCCTTCAGCGTGGGTTTGTGAGAGGAAGGGTGAGGTGCTGCCAGATCGTCCAACCATCTGTAAATATCTGTTATGTATCCTGACGGACTGTATCTCTATGACCTCGGACTGTAATCTGGACTACTCTAATTGGCATATATCTACCAAAGTAAATGCTGGTGAAGGAAGTCTCCTTTGTCTGTGTCTTCTATCTCGCCTGGACACACTTGGCTGCCAGGAAAATTCCTGCTGCAACTTGCTCTGCTTGGTGGCCTAACATCCATCAAACCGTGACAGAACAGTCAAGGAGGAAGAGACACTATAATACTGTAATGGACGCAAATAGGGGAAATTGGCACAATAAACTGAGAATGAAGAATAAAAAGCGGAAGAAGAAGAAGAAGCAGAAGAGGGGAAGATCCTGTGAGTGAGAGACATCCAGAACTTGATGACTGAATTAGGAAAGATATAGTCAATGAGAAACATAATACTTAAATAAGGGAGACTATGATGAAAGTATAAATTATTTTTATTAAATGTGCTCTTCCCCTCAAAGCTAAAAACAATTCAAAAGAAGTTCTTTTTCTTTTTGCTATTCTTATGTACTAATTAGAGAAATTGAAAGTAGTAATTGTATGCCTGTCCAAGAGATACTGAGGAAGATCATTGAACAAGTTGTTTTTTTAAAGTGAATCCCTCCAGAATTTATGGAGGGATAGCAGAATTGAAATAAACATCAGAAGTTAATGTAATATGATATAGAATTGTTAGGTTAGAGTTAATTAGATAACTATAAATGGAAAATAAGAATTAGTAAGTTTTGTATACAGGACAATTAAGCAATGTTAAGGTCGTGCTATAGACTGTATGCGAACATTAATATAGGTAAGATGACTAAGCTGTAATCTTTTATGTGCCTTTTATGTGAACCTTTGTACCCTTTTCCTATGTACTTTCATTTCCATTCCCCATACCTATACATATACAAACAAAAAGTTTACCAAAAAAAAAAAGTCAAACCCCAACCTCATGCCTTCCTTGGGGAGGGGGTGTAAGGGTAATACGCTACCTTAGCATGCCAGATGCAGGGGAGTGGCAGCGAGAGGCAAGTATCTGGTTGTCTTGCCTGCTCCCTGAGGCACCTGGTGAGCCACTGTGAGATATAGGAAGCAGGACTAGGTGGGCCTCTGGCCTGATCCGGCAAGGCTGTTCTTCTGTTATGTTGGTTATCTGCTATATAATGTGCCCCCCCCCAACTTCAGAGTCATTTGCGGCTCAAAGACCTGGCTCGGATAGTTGATTCTGACAGCGAGGGGCCCGGGCTCCTGCAAAACTTAGTGTCTCCCCCTCAGGAACATCATTTGGGATTTGTACATTTCACCATTGAACTTCTTTCCCTAGACATTTGTATCCAGCCGTTTCATTCCCAAAGAGCATCAGTCGAGCCAAGCTCCATGGGGTGAGCCCCACATATCCTGATGCACATCCCTGCACTTCTTCCTTTGGCAACTTTGGCCCTTCCCCTCTCTGCCGATCGAGGCCCCTCCCTTCTGTCCTCGAAGCCTCCTTGCAAAACCTGCTTCTCCAAAGCCTTTCCAGGCCCCCCAAAACAGTTCAGTCATCCAGAGGCGTAGCATGCCTTGCCCCTCCACACGTTGCCCCTCCACGCTGTGATGTCAGCGACAGTGGCAGGGCCTCAGCGCGTCTCCCCCGGCTTTAACTGAGGGTAGAGCCTTGCTTGCAAGGAGTGCGCCTGTGTTCTCCTTGCAAGCGGAGCTTCAGCACGGCTCCCCCCCCCCCACTTCAACTGAACACTTCCAATGTTTGTGCCTCTAAGAATTTTGCGCCCGGGGCAACGGCCCCCAATGCCCTCCCATGCTACGCCACTGCAGTCGTCCACCTGCCATCCTGCATTCCTCAGGCAGAAACTTCCCTGTATTGATTCCAGGCCAGTGTAACTTGGTCCAGTGTAACTTGGACCAGGAGAGCCGATGTGGGGGAAATCCCTCATTTGGAGGGGGGTCGTATGGAATGGAGGTGCCCACTTCTCTCTGCCACTGGCAAGAGCCCCCCCTTCCTCCCCGAGCCACACACCTGGCAAGACGCAGATGCTTCAAGGCAGGCTGTGCAGGGACGTCCCTCTGGGGCTGGACCTTCCCCACTTCGTGGCGGAGATGCTCCAACCTCTGCAGTTCCTCCTGGGAGCCTCAACTCTCAGCTGGTCCTCCTCGATCAGGCAGGGAGGCTTCTCAGCTGCCAGGTCCAGCTCTCCTCCTGACGATGTTTGACCCCACCTGCTTCTGTAAGAGCAAAGAAACTTGCAGGAGTTAAAAAGACAAAACACAACATTGCAGATATCATACAAATGAAAAGCACAGCACAGTTAAAAAGCTCCCAGCCCCTCCGAATCAGAGACCGTGGCAGCGTTTCGGCCTAGAGGGCTGCTCTCTGCTGCCTCCACCGCCTCCCTCTGTGTCTTGCATTTGCCCCTCCTGGCCCCCTCCAGTCCGGCTTCTACACAGTCCCTCCACCCCCCCACCACAGACACAAAGCCATCTGGGCTGCTTTCCTTCTCCACCTTCCAGCACTTGAGAACTGGGCATTTCCCTTTCCAGCCTGCCTGGGCCACGTTCCTTTGTGCAGCTCCCGGCAGGCTCCCCCCCCCTTGGTGAAGCTGCAAGGACTGGCAGAAGTGATGCTTCCAGCCGGCTTCTTGCGCGGTCCACGTCCAAATGGAAGGAAAGGGAAATGGAGAGGAGCCCTGAAGTGGCTCTGCTGCCTCCTCTGCCCTCGGGACAGGCCTGGCTGGGTCAGAACTGGAGGTCTCTCTCTCTCTCTCTCTCTCTCTCTCACACACACACACACACACACACACACACACACACACAGAGCCTCCAGGGTGCAAGGAGCAGGCAGGCAGGCAGGCAAAGCGGGGAACCGGTGTGTGTGGGGGGCTCTCACTGCCGACTGCCTTCCCCCTCTCCTCCTTCTCCCCGGTATTAAGGGGCAGGGGAACGCCCGGACTTCCGGACTCTAAAAGTAAGCTGTCACTTTTACACACACACACACACACACACACAGAGGATCAGAAGGGGGCACTGGGGGCTCCCCATATTCCTCCCCACCCTCCACACCCCCAACAGGCTGCGGGCTCACCACACCAGTCCCCACTTCCCTGGTCTTATGGGTCCCACTTGGTAACATCACAGGGGAGCCTGAGCTTCCAGAGAGTGACCGTCTCCAGCAGACCACTCTCCCTGGCAGCTCCCCCCTTCTTCCCCTCTCTCCACTTGGTCTATCCCCAACTTCTGAGGACCCCAATAGCCTTCTCCCTCTCTGGCTTCCAGCACTCAATCTCTCCAGAGATTGTCACCCGGGGGGGGGGGGAGAATTCACTGGCCCGGTTTTCAATTCAGGCTTCTCCATTTCCCAGGGTTATAGATCCCTCTGGTCAAAGAGCTGCAACACTCCAATATTCATAAGAAGCCAGATTTATTTAAAATGCAAGGTTGACATAAAGCCTCTCCACCTTCCACCCAAAGGGGAGGTCTGGCATTCAAAAGGAAAGACTTTAAGAACAATGAAGAAGACGCAAAAGAACACAATTCCGGCAGCAAAGATAACATTCTATCTACGTTCAGCTGACAGAGAGGAGCTTGACTTCCAGGCATAGTTCTTTCATCCATCCCTCAGCATAGTCCTTACAAGCACCAGGATTCCCTTGCAAGTCCCCCCCTCTCTCCCTTTGGTCAAACACACTTTCCCCATTTATAGCACAAAACCCTTTCTGGGTCCCAGTTGCCCTCCTAGTTCTTAATTACTTCCAGGGGTGGTTTCCTTCATCTTCCTTAGCCACAGAAGGACTAATCATTAACCACAATCAGGTCTTCTTCCCCAACTATCAGGCTCAGTTTTCTCTCTTATTTCACAAGGGCTCATGCTTTCAACTACAACCCTTCCAGCATCCCCTCTTTTTAACTTCCCAACTTCACCCCCAAATAACACTTCCACCTCCTTGAGAGCATTGTATAAAGAAAAAAAATCAAAAAGTATTTATATACCACTTTTCAACATAAAGTTCCCAAAGCGGTTTACAGGCAAATAAAAGTTATTTTATTAATATATAAATAAAAAGTTAAATGGTTCCCTGTCCCAAAAGGGCTCACAATCTAAAAAATGCAGAACACCAGCAGCAGCAGCAGCCACTAGAAAAGACACTGCGCTGGGGTGAAGAAACATCAAATCATCACCCAGGATTACAAAACATCAAATCATTACAAAAACAAACTCAGTTGTTGTTGGGTGTTGGCAAATGCTGGTGTGTCACCCAAATCGTCATGATGTGTGACCTTTGAAACGCATGTCCTGGGTTTACCATTACTGGCCTAGAAGAACGTTTACTTCTTGGGAGGAAAGCTATGGCAAACCTAGACAACTTAATCAAAAGCCGAGACATCACCCTGCCAACAAAGGCTCGCATAGTCAAAGCGATGGTTTTCCCAGTAGCAATGTATGGCTGTGAGAGCTGGACCATAAGAAAGGCAGAGCGCCAAAGAATAGATGCTTTTGAATTTGGTGTTGGAGAAGACTCTTGAGAGTCCCCTGGACTGCAAGGAGATCCAATCGGTCAATCCTCCAGGAAGACAAGCCTGATTGCTCCCTGGAAGGACAAATCCTGAAGCTGAAGCTTCAATACTTCGGCCACCTCATGAGAAGAGAGGACTCTTTAGAAAAGACCCTCATGCTGGGAAAGATGGAAGGCAAAAGGAGAAGGGGGCGGCAGAGGATGAGATGGTTAGATAGTGTCACCAAAGCAATGAACATGAAATTGGGCGAACTCCGGAAGCTAGTGGAGGATAGGGAGGCCTGGCATGCTGTGGTCCATGGGGTCGCGAAGAGTCGGACACGACTTAGTGACTGAACAACAGACATTGATAAGGTTTGTCCCTGATGTGGGTTCTTTGATGCACAGACAGGTTTCCACTCCGACTGAGGGTGCAATCCTAAGCAGCGCCAGACTGACAAGGCCGATGTTGCCACACAAGGGAGAAACCATATCAATGCTTTGAGTGTGGAAAGAGCTTCATAGCTCTTGATATGGTTTCTCCCCTGTGTGGCTTCTTCGATACATAGTCAGGTTTGAACTCTGAGTGAAGCTCTTTCCACACTCCAAGCATTGATATGGGTTCTCCCCTGTATGGGTTCTTCTATGCACAGTCAGGTAACCTTTCGTACTGAAGCTCTTTCCACATTCAAAGCATTGAAAAGGTTTCTCCCCTGTGTGGCTTCTTTGATGCATAGTAAGTTATCTACTTCCTGTGAAGTTCTTTCCACATTATGAAAAAGCCCCCCAGCCCCTCTGAATCAGGAACCTTTTCGGGCTAGAGAGCTGCTCTCTGCTGCCTCCACCGCCTCCCTCTGTGTCTTGCATCGGCCCCTCCTGGCCCCCTCCGGCTCAGCTTCTACACAGTCCCTCCAACCTCCCACCAGCGAGGCAAAGCCATCTGGGCTGCCTTCCTTCTCCGCCTTCCAGCACTACAAAGCTGGGCCTTTCCCTTTCCAGCCTGCCTGGGCCGCGTTCCTTTGTGCAGCTCCCGGCTGGCTCCCCCCCTCCCCCGCCCGCAGGGATTCCTTCTCTGTGAAGCTGCGAGAACCAGCGGAGGTGATGTTTCCAGCCGGCTTCTTGCACGGTCCACGTCCAAATGGAAGGAAAGGGAAGCGGAGAGGAGCCCTGAAGTGGCCCCGCTGCCTCCTCCGCCCTCGGGACAGGCCTGGCTGGGTCAGAGCTGGAGGTCTCTCTCTCTCTCTCTCACACACACACACACACAGAGGATCCGAAGGAGGTACTGGGGGCTCCCCAAACTCCTCACCACCCTCCACACCCCCAACGGGCTGCGGGCTCACCACTCCGGCTGCTGACCCTGGCGCGGGCAAGGCACGCTGCGCCCCTGGACAACCGAACTGTCTTTGGGGGCCTGGAAAGGCTTTGGGGAAGCAGGTCTTGGTCACCACCATGGAGGTTATCTTACCTCCATGGTCACCACACATGGCTGCTGGCGGAGGGAGGAGGGGGCGGCGCACAAGGAGGCGGGACTTCCCTACTCCAGCCCTGCCCCCTTCGCCCCTCTAGGAATCCGGAGTCGCTCCATTTAACCCTTGGAGTGCCGGCCAGCGGAGAGGAAAGACTCTTTGCAGAGTCTCGCAGGGTGAAAGTGGGGCACGCCGCGACTCCCCCGGCCGGGTATCCCCCCTCCCCGGGCCGCCCCCGATCCCCCCCCCTGTGCGCTTACTGGGGAGTAACACACTGAAGACAGTTGGACCTTTTTTTGATTGGGAGCCCTTTTGGGACAGGGAGCCTTTTGGCTTTTACGTGTTGCCTGTAAACCGCTTCGTGAACCTTTGGTGGGAAAGAGGTATAGAAAGAGCACATTCAAGAAGCTGAGCTGTGTGAAGCAGCCCCCGTTGACCTGCGCTTGAGGAGGCTCCTTCTCCTTCAGGTGTGCGTCTTCCCTGAAGCCAAAGGCAGACCCTGCAGAAGGCGACAGGGCCCCGATCCGAGTCAATGCAGCCCCAAACCTGCCCTTGCGTTGATGTGGAGGCCTCCAGGACTGCCCTCCCCTGCCTGCATCAGCACTGGAGGGTTGGACAGGATTGGGCCCGCAGTGGGGGTTCTGGTGGCGGCAGAGAGAAGCAGAGCTCAGGCTCCCTCTGCAAGAGGAAAGGAGCTTCGCCCAGTGCCTGGAGCCTCACTAAGGGGCTGGTGCTGTGGGGTGCAGAGGGGAGGGTGTCTTGGGGGCTGCTTTGCAACTACAACCTGCTGGGCCCACCTGCTGTTGAGGGCCTGCGAAGCTCCCCACCCCCACCCACTCCTCAAGCAGGAGAAACACAGGCGGAAATCTCAGGCCAGTCCAGGTTCCTCAGTCAGGTTTTTCTCCCTTTTGGCTTCTCCATTTCCTGCCCCTCAGATGTTCGCCTGTATTTCTGCTGTTTTGGGAGTGGGTGGGGATGGGGAGATCCCTTTGTGAGGAGAAGCCCACCTGCGGCTAGATTGACTGAGGGGGGCTTGTGTGTGTGCTGCCATGCATGGAATGAGCTGCAGAGGCCTCGTTTGAAAAGGGGAGGAGAACCTTGTACGTCCCCCGGGGGCCTCCGTTTCATGTGGCCGGAGCTTTCCTGAGGAGTCTCTCCAGTGGCCCAAAAGACCCAAAAGCCTCTGGGCCCAGGGGCAGGAGAAGACGTCCCTGCTCAGCCCCGCAGCTTCCTGGGCAACCGAGGGGCACAGGCTGTCGCTCCTTCCTCCAGTCCTTCCTGGGGCTCGTACCAAGGCCCTACCCTGGCCCCCACTGACTGCTTCGGTGCCCCACCCCTCCCAGCCACGTTCCCTGGGCTCAGCGCTTCGGGGCGGGGACGAGGAAGGGCGGCGGTGATCCAGCAGCCTGTGGCTGGCGTGCCCACACTGAGGGCTTGGCGGGCCACCTGGGGCACGCGGGCCATGGGTTTGCTCTCACTGTCCTGTGGCCACTTCCCTGCACCTGGCATTCCGAGGCAGCCTCTTGTCCGGACTCCAGACTCAGCGTGGCCAAGTCCGGAAGCCGGGGGGCATTTCCTCTGGGGAAGCCCTTCTGAGAGGAGCAGCTAATGAGGAAACACCTGTGGGAAGAAGCAGCAGCAGCAGCCATGTGCCTTCCTCAAGGCCAGCTGTGTGGGATGCCCACGTGCAGAACGGCACACATTATGGGGCCCGCAACAACCGGAGCTCTGATTGCTGGTAATTCCTTGGAGGGAAGTTTAAGGGGAAGCCTCACCTGCCTGAACTACGGTCTGACTTGGGAACTGCTCACTCTCTGTGATGCCTGATTCCTGGACTGTGATGACTACGAGACTGCCTGATCCTGTATCTACAATGGTCTCATCTTACTATGGGACACAACGTCTGTCTTGCCGTATTCCTTCATGTCTGGTTCACCAGCATTCCGGTTCACCAATTGGGGTGCACAGCTTCACTCCCCATAACACCTATTTACCCTCTCTCTCTCTCTCTCTCTCTCTCTCTCACACACACACACACAATATGAAGACACCAGACTGTAGCTTGGGTTTAAACATGAAACCTGCTGCCACGCACCATCCCTCCCTCGCCAGTCTGGGGTAGGCCAAACAAACCAGCCAACTGCCATCCACGGCCAGTTCAGAGGACAGCCAAAACCTCTTCCTGCCCCTCCTAATGAGTGACCGGCTAATCGCAGCCCGCTGAGGCCCAACTCTAGGAGGCTTCCTCCGTACTGTGCTGGAGTCTCCCCATTCACAGGCTCTGGACCCTCCCAGTTCCACTCCCTTCCCCACCTGCCCCCTGTCTCTCCCTCCACCCCCCTCAGCAAGCCCCTGCGTCTCTTCCAGCCCACAGAGGGACCAGCAGCAGCAGGCGAGATGCTCTCAGGCCTCTCCTCCGGTCCTCCCCACAGGCTGGTCCCAGTGCCCCACCCTCGGCCTGGCTGCCTGTTCTCACCTGTGCCACCTCCCACAGCTGTGGCCACATCCAGCTCAGCAGAGGCGGTGAGCCCCAATGGACGCCATCAGTGCCAAGTGCTGCCCGCCACCCGGTTTCCCATCGCCTCTCTGCCATGATGCCACAGCCTGCCAGGGCTCCCTGGAGCTCTTTGAGGCAGAGTCCAGTTTCCTCTCCCACTGAACCTCTTTCCCCACTCCAAGCGTTTCTGGGGTTTCTGCCCTGTGGGGGTTCTTGGATGCACAGTCAGGCCTGAATTCACACAGAGGGAGCCATCCAATCCAATCCAATCCCATCTTCTTGTGCCAGCCAAAATCCATCCCTGGCACCAGCTCAGTTGGCGGCTGAGAAGTGTCCCTGCCTGAGTCCCTGGAGAGCTGGTGTCAGTTCTGAGCTGGTCCGACCAAGGCTGTGGCTCAGCAATAGGCACCTGGTCAGGGTGACCAGATACCAACTGGGACAGAGTGCCTGTGCCTTGAAGCATTGTGTGCAGTCGTGGGATTCAAATAAATTAACAACCGGTTCTATGACATCATAGCCGGAGCCAAAAAAAAAACCCGAAGCCAGCCGACATAAGCAAGTGGGTGGGGCCCAGCCATTTAACAACCGGTTCTATAGAACCTGGGCGAACCCCCTGAATCCCACCACTGATTGTGTGGCAGAGGGAATGTGGGCAGGGGCAGCTTTTGAAACCCTTCCCGGATGAGCTGCACCTGCCCACATTCCCTCCTCCATACCATGGTGAAAGCGATAGGCACTATGTCCCAGTTTGTACCTGGTAACTCTACATCTGGGGCAGTGGTGGGATTCAGGGGGTTCGCCCAGGTTCTATAGAACCAGTTGTTAAATGGCCGGGCCCCGCCCACTCGTTTACCTCAGCTGGCTTCAGGTTTCTTTTGGCTCCGGCTATGACATCATAGAACCGGTTGTTAATTTATTTGAATCCCACCACTGATCTGGGGGGTCACTGTGAGAAACAGGCAGCTGGACTAGACGGCCTGATTCAGAGGGGCTGTTCCTGGGTTACAGAGTGGAAGCAGCTGGGCTGGAGTCTGCCGGCGGAGTTGGATGGGTCCCTGCTCGCCCTCTACAGGTACACAGGGGCAGACGCATCCCAGAGAGGGAAGGAGACGGAGCCTTTGACCTGAAGCTGGAGCCTTAGGCCAACCCCTGAGATACTGCAGCCCTGTGATTTCCAGCCAGGGAGCAGCGGACGGCAGCCAGACTGGGGAGTTGCTGCGCCTTCTCGCCTGCGGGGGGAACAAAGTGTTTCCTTTCTCTGTCCTGCATCTCCCACCACTCCATTTTAGTGGGTGTCCCCCAGTTCTGGTGCGGTGAGAGAGGGGAAAAAATATTCCAGCCGTGAAAAGGAAGGTCGATGCCTCACCGTTCTGACTCGGTTTCTCCTGCTTTATTGCCCCAGAGATCAAGCATGAAAATTAAAGCATAGAAAATAGCAAAAAAGCCAATCTGGCCTGTTGTCTCTGAAAAGATGTTCCTGTCTTTGCAAAAGCTCTGCTTTGTCTAATTCAGGGTATTTATGAAGCCTGCAGCCAGATGTGTTTCCCCTCCCCAGATCTTTCTCCGGCCCTTGAGCTCTCCCACTACCACCAGCAGCTGGTCAGCTGATCCCCTCCTCAAGACCCCCATCCAGGGGCATAGCTAAAGAAGTGCAGGGGGGTGCAATTGCACTGGGCAACAGGCTTTAGAGGGGCAACAAGCTGAGCTTGACATGTGTGCCCCAAATTGTGAAAACCTTGGTGTGCATGAATAATACCATCGGGCTGTTATACCATGTAATGCAGAGTGCCTTGCCAAGCAGCAGAATTCTGGCCGCTGGCCTGGAGGGTTCAAGGACAGAGCGGGGAAGGTAGATTTTCCCTGATCAGGTGGGGTCCTGCCCCCCTCCCCACACGCGCCTGTGGCTTGGACAGGACCGGTTATTCTGCCCCAGGCGGCTGCAGCATCGAGACTCGGGCCCTCGGCAGAACATAAGAAGAGCCCCACTGGATCAGGCCAAAGGCCCACCTAGTCCAGCTTCCTTAGGCACCAGGTGCCTAAGGGAGTTCTGTAGACAACAAGTTGCCACTCCTTTGCACCTGGCATGCTGAAGCAGCCGACTATTAATGTAAGGAGCTTGCCCCACCCATCATATAGTATAGAAGGCATAGTGCCTATAGCCCACGATGGACTTTTCCTCCAGAAACAAATCACCGGGGCAGGTCTGAACTGACCCCCCAGGCCTGCAGGGGCTTACCCTGGGGCAGGGGGACGAGTGTTCCCCTGGGGAGGCCTCCCAAGGCTGAAACTCCCCTGTGGGGCTGGTTCCTGCTGCTGCCCAGGGAGCTCCCCTGGATTTGGCTCCCAACGGCTCCCAAAGAGGTGTTGCCCAGAGAGCCCTGGCAGGCTGGGGCAGCGCAGAGCAGTGGGGATGGCGACCGGTGGCAATGATGGCATGGCTGGGGGTCCAGGGCTCTGCAGAGCTGGAGGGGGGGCAGCACACGTGTTGGGATGAGGGCTGGGCACTGGATCCAGGCTGTGGGAAGGGGTGGCTTCTCGAGTGAGAAGGGACCATCTTGATAACCAACGATCATCCGTTTTATTTCAATAAAGATGCATTTGCTAAACACAGATTCAAAAATGATACAAATTCAAAAACACTCAGCATCCTTTACATTGAGCAGTTCGAAGCATCCCTATGTCAGCACGTCAGAAAAATGACTCAAATCCGTTCACATGAAGCTGCCTTCTGCTGGGTCAGACCCTGAGGCATCGAGCTCAGTAGTGTCAAGGCTGGCCGGCCGCAACTCTCTGGGGCTCCAGGCGGGGAACATTCTCAGCCCTGCCTGGAGGTGCCAGAGACTGTATTTGGGGCCTTCTGCCTGCAAACTCAGGGCCTCCTCAGCCAGAAATAAGAATTGTGGCAATCTGGATTCTGACAGGAAAATATCCAAAGGTAAAATTTAAGTTTCATTTCATTAGTAAACATTGAACGACAACAGCAGAAAATGAACCACATTTAATTTCTACTTCTTACGTCTAACCTGGGGACTCCTAAACGCTACTAAATTTTGACAACATATTCTTGCTCTTAATTCATTGATGAATAGAACTCATGCACAACGGTTTCATCAGTGATCTCTTATGGCCTTCGGTTCTTCGCCTTCTTCTTTTGGCTTCTTTAATGTACTCAGCTGTGAGCAAACCCTGAAGCTTTTTCGACACTCCAACCATTTCTATGGTTGGTAGAAATGCCTGGGGGGACTTGACTGAGGAGTACAAAATTATGCATGGGAGGGATAGACTAGATAGAGGAATGTGCTTTTCCCTCTCTCACAATACGAGAACCAGGGGACATCCACTGAAATTGAGTGTTTGGAAAGTGGGAACAGATAAAAGGAAATACTTTTTTTACCCAGCGGGCTGTTAATCAGTGAGACTCCTTGCCATAGGAGGTGGTGATGGTCTCAGGCCTAGGAGCCTTTCAAAGGGGACGAGGCAGATGTCTGGGAGGAGACATAAGAACATAAGAAGAGCCCCACTGGATCAGGCCAAAGGCTCATCTAGTCCAGCTTCCTGTATCTCACAGTGGCCCACCAGGTGCCTCAGGGAGCCAGTAGACAACAAGATACTTGCATCCTGTTGTCATTCCCTTGCACCTGGCATTCTGAAATACCTTACCAATAATAGAAGGAGCCCACGATGGACTTTTCCTCCACAGATCCGTCCAGTCCCCTTTTAAAGGCATCTAGGCCAGATGCCATCACCACCTCCTGTGGCAAGGAGTTCCATAGCTTAATTACCCACTGGGTAAAAAATGTACTTCCTTTTATCTGTTTTAACTCTCCCAACACTCAATTTCAGTGGATGTCCCCTGGTTCTGGCAATGTGAGAGAGGGAACAGAACATCCCTCTAGACTCTATCCCTCCCGTGCATAATTGTGTATGTCTCATTCATGTCTGCCCTCAGGCGCCTTTTTCCCAGACTGAAGAGCCTCAAACGCTGCAGTCTTTCTGCATAAGGGAGGTGCCCCAGCCCCGTAATCATTTTGGTCGCTCTCTTCTGCACCTTTTCCAGCTCCACTATGTCCTTTTTGAGATGTGGTGACCAGAACTGTACGCAATACTCTAGATGTGGCCTTACTATCGATTTGTACAATGGCATGATCATATTGGCTGTTTTATTCTCAACCCCTTTTTTAATTACCCCAAGTATTGAGTTGTCCACCAGAACCCCACGATCTCTCTTCTCATCTGTCACACACAACTCAGAAACCATCAGCCTATATATGTAGTTTTGGTTTCTGGCCCAAATGTGCATCACTTTACACTTGCCTACAAGTGTTTTCACCACCCAGAAAATCTTTATGTTCTTATATTCTTATGATTTCTCCCGAGTGGTTTCTTAGATGTGCTAACATCTAACGATTCGATCTCTGACTGAAGCTCTTTCCACACTCCAAGCATTTCTATCCTTTCTTGCCTGTGTGTGTTCTTAGATGCAGTGACAGGCTGGAGCTCCCACTGAAGCTCTTTCCGCACTCAAAGCATTTGTATGGCTTCTCCCCTGTGTGCGTTCTTTGATGTACAGTCAGGTGTGATCTCTGACTGAAGCTCTTTCCACACTCCAAGCATTTATAAGGTTTCTCCCCAGTGTGTGTTCTTAGATGCAGTGACAGTTGGGAGCTCACACTGAAGCTCTTTCCACAATCCAAACAGTTATACGGTTTCTCCCCTGTGTGGGTTCTTAGATGCTGTGACAGGCTGGAGCTCACACTGAAGCTCTTTCCACACTCCGAACAGTTATACGGTTTCTCCCCTGTGTGTGTTCTTAGATGCAGTGACAGGTGTGAGCTCCGACTGAAGCTCTTTCCACACTCCAAACAGTTATA